>CATIWR010289219.1:0-64720 GCA_949677035.1 Omphalea diandra
ACTTATCGGAAGAAGCAATTGGATAAGAATCATAGGCTGAATGAGCAAACGAATAGACCGAGGAAAGAGATGCTTACACACTAGAACAGAACCTAACTCTACTTCTGTTTTTCTTTCTCCTGCTGATATCCTCTCAACAGAACAAATTTAAGATCAAACTCCAAAGACCCCTTCAGGCGCAGGAGTTGTATTCGTCACACCACAGAAAGGCGTTATACATTTCTCCTTTGCCTTACTGAAAGGCTGTTCAAACAATGAAGCTGAGTACGAAGCGCTCATTGTTTGAACAGCCTCCTGGTAGTCTTACAAATTGGTATAAAGGTCCTCATGATCCTATGGGAATTCGCAGTTAATCATTCGCCAACTCTAGGGTACATTTGAAGTATGCAAACCAGAATTAATGCCCTACCACGCCATGGCTATGGAGCTCATGAAAGAGTTCGAGCTACTCGAATTCTGCCACGTACAAAAGAAAAAGAACGACAAAGCAGACGCATTCGCCAAGTTAGTAGCCGCTCTAGCAGCCTCCCTGGTGGCAGAACATAAGTCATTATACATGACAGGGTCCTTTTTCCAGGCCGGAAAGAACTTATCCAGGATTGCAACGCTGTCACCATAGTGGAAATGGCTCCCTGCATGGAAGTATCTATTGAAGATTGGAGACATTATTTTATTAACTACTTTAAGCACGGCAGATGGCCAGAAGAAAGCCACAAAGGAACCCAGCTTCGAAGGAGGTTGCCCCAGTATGTGTAGTTAAACGAAACTTTATACAAAAAGTCTTGTCTTATGCTGTGGCTGAGATGTTTGTCTAGTGATGAAGCAAGGCAAGCCATGTACGAAGTACATTCAGGGGTGTGTGGTGCCCACCGGTCTGGGCCAAAGATGCGAGTTAAGCTCAAACAGATGGGGTACTACTGGCCTACAATGGTCCAGAATTGTATGGACTATGTTAAACGTTGCAACATTTGTCAAATCCACGGAGACTATATGCCAAACCCCTTGCGTCCTACCGTAGCATCCTGGCCTATCTTTCTGATGCGCTAGTACTAAATAAACTTACCTGCCGAGCGTACGAAAAGGAGTCTCTTTTCCCTATCTAAGCTATATCAACATAGCCAACTAGAAAACTCATCCGCTTGTCAATTCTTGGTGTAATACTCACTTGTAAATTATTGGTGTCAGAATTGATCACTGATCAGATCAGGTGTGATCAGTCTCATCCGTGTAAGAATTAGGAATTCCTTTTCCAACTCGTCCCGGAATGGGCGTTATGGCAAAGAACAAGAAGAAAACAAAAGGAGAAATTTGTCCAATAGTAACAAATGGTGCCTCCACAGGTTGACATCCGATCCAACCTAGTAGTAAGCAATCCGCCAAAAGCAACCAAAAGATTCCTTGGTGAATCGGGCGAAAACTTGAACTACGCACATACATACTTTTAAAAAAAGGTAAAGCCAACAGACATATAAAAACTGGTGCTATTGCGGCTACACCTCCCGATTTGTCAGGTATACTACGAAGAATGGCATGGATCGGTAGGAAATACCATTCCGGCACAATATGAGGCGGGGTGGGCATCGGATTAGCAGGTATATAATTGTCGGGATGCCCCAAAACATTAGGAGCATAAAAAATCCAAATGGAAAAAAAGATAGCAAAAGCTACCCAACCTACTAGATCCTTTACATAAAAATAAGGGTAAAAAGCAATTTTATCCATCTCTGAATGTACACCCAATGGATTATTTGATCCATATTGATGCAATGCAGCCAGATGAAGAAGACTGGCGCCTACTAAAATAAAGGGGAGTAAATAATGAAGACTAAAAAAACGATTTAAGGTGGCATTGTCCACGGAGAAACCACCCCAAAGCCAAGTCACTATGGTATCTCCGACTACAGGTATGGCGCTAGCTAAGCTTGTAATTACTGTAGCTCCCCAAAAGCTCATCTGACCCCAAGGTAGTACGTATCCTATAAAAGCTGTCACAATCATTAATAGGAAGATTACAACTCCGAGACACCGAACAAATTCCCTAGGACTGCTATAACTCGCATGATATAGACCGCGAAAAAGATGAAGGTGAACCACAATGAGAAACATACTTGCCCCATTAGCATGCATATAACGGAGCAACCAGCCCCCTTCAACATCTCTCATAATGTGTTCTACGCTGTTAAAAGCTAGATCCACATGAGGTGTGTGATGCATAGCTAAAAAAACGCCAGTCACTATCTGAATGACTAAACAAATACCAGCTAACGGACCGAACCCCCACCAATAACTAAGATTGCTCGGGGTTGGATAATCTATCAAATGCTGATTAAGTGTGGAGGATATAGGTTGTTTAAGAAGAGAGAATCGTTGGTTCCTTATAGTCATTTCTCTTTCCTATCGTGACAACTCTTGTTCCCCCACCTTTTTATTTAGCGTTCTGGGGCCCTACCTAATAATATATATATATATTATATTCAAATTAAAGATAGATATTTTTTACCCTTTTTTCCACCTCCGAATCCGAAGGATGGAGGGGGTATACAGCGAAAGAAGCGTCGAAGGGGTCATCCTGGCTTACTGAAAAGTCGTCCGACTGCTCGGTGACCGAATCAGAGAGGTTTTTACCGCTTTCTCTCCAGCCCTCTCGGACTGATCATCTTGCTGGAACAAAGCAAGCTTAGGAATGAATCTAATGGAAATTTAGGTCTCTGTCCGCTTGGAAGATTTTCTTTCCTCTTCGGTGAAAGAGGGCAAAGGCGTGTGGGAGAAAGAATTATAAAAGGAGAGAAGATTTCGTCCACCAAGCGGGACAGAGTGCGACCCCTAAGCAATTGGAGGTTCTCGCTCATCTCTTGGGGTCCATATCATCTGAAAACTTTTCCTGTTCCATTAGCATAGCTAAATTTTAATAGGATGACTCAGTGTCAGGAAAAGTAAGCCCCCCTTGCCTTGATTGAATTTGGCTTCGCTGCGCCCTGAATCAATCAAAAAGCTTATTGATTTGATTCATCCCATTTCATTTAGGCGAGAGGGAGGTTTGTAGAGCTCGACCGATCCCTTGAACCTAACCCTCGGGATGAAGTGCTCGAGCGAAGCGAGAGGGTCGATGTAATTGAGGTGCTCGACCCTCTACAATAGCGAGAGGGAGGGACGCTAATGGGCTAAAGATTTTTCGGTTGGTTGATTCTTGAAATCACCTGTTGAGAAAAAAAAAAAGCCTTTAGACAAGGGTCCCGACCCACAAATGAATAGGAAGCGGGGCAAGGGTCTTTCATTAAAGGGGGAAAGGGTGGGGTTTTGTTCTGGGGGGCCGCCTTGCGCAGCTTTAGAAAGGAGAGAATTTCAGAAAGTAAGTCTCTCCAACCTTTTCTATCTATCCTTAGAAGTAGGGCGAGAGAAAGTCAATATGATGTGCGTTGGTTTTTCCAACGAAACTAAGCACTTTTTTGTCTTTATCATTCGAAGGGCTCAGTCCCACACTCTGACTTCAATGATGGGAACAACCTCCGCACTCCGGCGCTCCAATGAACAACTGTTCTCCGCCTTACTTAGAATAGTGGTCGATCCCTCGGGAGTTACATTCGTAACTTAATGTTATGTTTACGCGGTGATATTCTATCTTTCCAAGATTACTACCCTGTACGTAGTCTATGTCTGGGGAGCATACTTGACAGGAGATAGAAACGGGCAGTAGAGAGGTCCCCCAGCCCCGTTAGCATCTCCGATCCGAGATAAGGGATTACTCCGTTAGGTCTTTTCGGTCCGGAGCCGGCCGGTAATGGACCTACTTACCTTGCTTATGGACTAGCTGCAGAGCTAAGCCTTCTTCTATTGGTTTGGTGGTTGCTACCAAGACGATTTCTTTATGCCCATCAAAGGACCTCGAGATACTAATCCACGAAAAACGATACGAGAAATTCGAAAGAACTCATATACGGAACGAGGGCGACCCGTGAAAATACATCGGTTTCTTACTCGTGCAAAGGAACTCTTTTTTGGCAACTTGGACAACTTATAACGATGTTTGTCCCGCATATCACTAGGAGGATCTTTACAAAAGGCTTTATAAAGCTTTCGTCTTAGCCGCGAGCAATCTACGTTTGTGATCTCGTATATTTAGCTTCTCCGATATCTTATTTACTTTCCCCCTCATCTTTTTGAAAAAAGCCGCTCCACGGTGGTAAAGTCTCATCTTGTGTGTTGGCCGAAGTGACAATAGTCACATTGAACTCTCGAATATGTTCGAGGATCTCGAAATGATCTTCCAGTTCTGGGGAGAATTCGCAAAACTCCGTTTCCATCGAGAATTGAATGGAGTTTTCCCTTATTTCGACCGGAGAATCTAAGAGAGACATTACTGTCGAGATTCTGACCGAAAAATTAGACATTCCATGCCCTCGGAGAGTGCTTTGTCGTGCTAGGTCACTGACATATCCTTTTTTGTCTTTATTTGACCCCAAGAATGGATTGGATCGAAACGACTTTCCTGTCGAACCCCTTTGTGTCTGTATGAATTTCTGACCGCACGGAATCTCCATAGCCAATTTTCCATTTTTTATTATGAAATCATAAGGTGCCTTTGGTACTACTCTTATTTCACACAATCCAGGAACTTCCATAACGTTGGCGTGATTCGGTTTGAGCAACGGATCCTGACGTGATACATCTTCGTAATGAAAATAGAGTGGAAACATGAGGTGGCTTTTACAGTATCTATAGAATAAGCACTGTGAACTATCTGCTTCAAAAAGATAGTTGTAAGAAAGAAGACTGAAGATTGGAATACGAATGAGATCAGAAAGGCCATCATTGTATGGCCGATAGTAGTACATGGCTTGACTTGTTTACTATTTTTTTCTTTCTCGAAGCAATTTACCCCCCTATGTAGTGATTCTATCAATCATGTACGTAGGTAGGCCCTCCATTCTGATTGGTATATCATGAAAAAATGAAGGCTGCTCCCTTTCCCAATCAAAACCTTTAATTCGACGGCGGCCCGGTGACAGGAATTGTCAAATTGTTCCGGCTTTTTTGAAAGCTCCCCTAGAACCTGAGCTATTTTCAGGCGTTTTTCCGGGGAAGCCGTTTCCAGCCGAAGATCCTCATGAATCTGGGCTGTAAAGTCGGCTCGAGGTTTTCTATGGCCCCGCGCGATTGAACGGAAAACTAGGAGGATTTTTGTCTTTAAGAAGTCAATACTAGGGGCTGCCGGCCCCATGACCCCGATTGGTTGATTGGGAGCCTCCCCTCCTTCCTGCGGTAGGTTGGCAGGCAACATAGAATGAGCAAAATCGGGGGTTTCCCCGGCAATCCCACGCACAGAAAAATAAATAGCTAATGCAATCCAGCCGGAGCATCCAATTCTCAGCAAGAAACAAGATAGGGCTCGACACCCTCTTTGAAAGGATACCCCAGCCTTTGAAATGAAAGTAGGGCATGAAAGAATTCAACTGAACCCAGACACAGACAAAGAAAGTAAAACAAAGTGAGCAAGGTAAAAAGGATTAGTAACGAATATAGAAATGGACGTAATCTAGGACGATAAGTGTGAAGGAGAGTCATGTGATATCATTCAGTCGATCTATTACGACCGGCGCGGTTGTTCATCTTTCATTTTCTTTTTTCCAATCCAAGCCCTTCTTAGAAAGCACTCACTGAGTGACTTACGGAATCTCAAATCTCTCTCGACGCCAAGACTCTTTTTATGTGTCTAGGCCGATCAGAGGTTCGGCTTTCTTCTCTTACGAAAGATCTAGTTGCCTTGAAAACAACTTATTCTATTTCGAAGCCGAAGCACTCCTAAAAGTAAGAGTTCTCTTATATACGATACCACCTGCCGCACCTCCGTACTCTGATTCAAATGCGGCGGATGGAGATTCAGATAGGAATGATTCGGGTGCTGAGGACGGGAATGATTTTGTTTAAGCTTAAGATGAGTTCCCCAGTCGTTGTTTGATTCAAACTAGCTAAAGAAGCCCTAACCTATAGCAAGAGTAGTGCTACTAAGCGAAGAAAGGTACCTCTGCATTGATTGACTTTCCGCAGGGGAAGAGCAGCCCAACTCAACTCCTTGGAGTCAGTCCCGGGGGCAAACAAGACTTTCCTAAGAACTTAGGCATGACGTTCAACTGGGCGGAGAAAGGTCCGATGCGGACGATCACATCGTCCGATAGCTAAATCGATGGTTTGGACTAACCCGAATCTCTTCACTCCTCATCTCACTCACTCGCTTGAAGACCAACCGAATGTGGACATTAGCAGCACTCCACTCCGTGCTGCCTTCACCACTTTCCTTCCTCTCCCTATCGGTCGAGCGTCTACAAACCTGAATCCCGTTCGTTCCTATACTTTCCGGTATAGCTACTTCCGTTCCTCTTGATGACGAAAAACACGCTGTTTTATAAAGTTGTCCGATTTCAATTGACGTTTAGGGACGTTTGAAGATCTCGACCAACGGGAGAGGTTTGAAGGCTGTGGTTCATTCATTTCTTAAGTACGCAATACGAAAGGAATGAAAGGACTTCACTTAGTTCTCTTAGCCTAGTTTGAATGAAATGAACTAGGCCAGGTGCGGAAGGGAAGTCGGAAGCTGTGATGGCTAGGAATTCTGTCTTAGATCCCTCATTTCTTCGCGAAGATGATTCAATTGGACTTGAAGCCATTCAACTGTGGTCAATAGAAGAGTTGTCTTATATCCCTCATCTCATTCCGAAGTAAAGTAAGGAGTCCTAGTTCAGAGGCACAGTACATGGATCGGAACTCTCAGTCGAATGATTGGATTTCCTGGGGCATGAGGTACGGATATAGAAAGTGTGCAGCGGACTCATTACCTATTTTTAATTCGACTAGTTCACTTCTAGGGTTCGGTGCTAGGGGCTGCCGCCGCCTGATTCAACTCTGCTTTGAAGCATGAAAATCAGTCATCCAGGTGCGGAACGGGTAATCAAAGTCATCTCCTGCCTTGGGTTGAGTGAATATGCACAGGTCAGTAAGATGAAGGAATGAGCGTAATTCAACTAGGGTAACAAGAATACCCATTCAAATAGAGTCTGCACCACACGGGCATCAGTCAAAATTGTGTATATAAGGATTGGATTCGTTCTGTCTTTGTTCAAATGCGTCATCTAGTTGATCGAGAAACTGTCGGCCCAAAGAGCCTAGCCAGAGGGACTGAGAAAGTCTCCAGCGTAGACCGAAATGGTCTCGCGAAGCCGGTGACCGTTCAGCTAAGATACGAGATGACTAGTGAATAAAGACAGAATTCCGGAGAGAAAGTGCTTTTATGATTTTCTTTTTTTTCGATGAATGGTTAAGGTTCAGATTTAGCTATAAGTTAAGTGGAGAAGTAACTAGCTCTCTACAAAATTTGTTTTAAATTTCTGTGATCACCGGAGATCGGTAAGAATTCATTTTTTTTTCCAGTTCTTCCATTGGCGTGATAAACAAAGGGTCCTGGACAATGAGCCATGGAGTTTCGATAAGCAGGTATTGATTCTGAAGGAGGTGCAAGGAGACGAACAACCCTCCAACATTGATTTGTTCTATATTCCCTTCTGGGTGAGAGCTTATGACCTGCCTTTGAATGGCAGAAATTCTGTAAGTGCCAAACTACTAGGTAACAAGATTGGGGCCTTCCTTGAGATGGATAATAATGATGAGATAGGGTAGGGTAGATATGTGAGATTTAGAGTCTTGCTTGATGTGCGGCAGCCTCTAAAGAGGGGGACTATGATAAAGAGTAGGAGTGGAAAGCCAATCTGGGTTTATTTCAAATATGAGAGGATGCCCAACTTTTGTTATCTCTGTGGATGTTTGGGGCATTTGGACAAGGACTGCGAGCCGCATGAAGATGAGGATGTTGAACAGAAAGATCGAATGCCATATGGAGACTGGTTGAGGGCTTCTCTGGTCAAGCAGCAAAGGCGTAACAAGGAATTTTGAGATACTGGTCATATCATAAAGGGACTGTGAGACAGATGGTGTTTAGGCCGGTGTCAGGTGGTAACGGTGAGAAATCGTTGACGGACGGCGAGTCAAGTGTTAAAGGTACTGACACAGTAGGGCAGCAGAGGGTAGGAGATGATCACGTGAGGGACACATGCATTGGTCAACAGTTGTCAACCGAGATCAACTCCGAAGATCATGCGGAGTCAGTTATGGAAGGGATGAGGAATATCGGGATAAGCGGTGTTAACGGATAAATTAGGGGAAACAAGGATGTAGAGGTGACAGCTCACTCACCAATCCAAATCTCTGCTGGGCGGGCAAGAGATATGTAGGCAAGAGGATACTCTATCAGTTTTGCCAAAAGAGTCTTTTAGTGTTGGGCCAAAGGGACGACCCAGTCGAGCCAGGAAATCACCAGACAGGAGCACATGCTGGGTATGAGCAGGCCTATCAAGAATGGCAAGAGAAGAATGCGCAGAATTAAGGAAGAAGTCAATTGAGATTGAGACTTGGCGAAACGAATATGACTTTATTCAGCAAAACTTTACTAGGGTCTGCACTCAATCTGAGCATATCACTAAGAAATTAAGGAAGATGGCTAAAATAAAAGGGCTATAAAAATGGAAGGGGAAGTTTCAATTCTAAAGGAGAGTGCTATACCCGCGTGGACAGGATTTGGTCAACTTCTTAGAATAAATCCATAGGGATCTCTCCTACTGCGGACGTTTCTTCTGATCAATGAATCCTTTTGAGCTGTAATGCTTATGAGGCACCTATGATGTACTTTGATTATGTATTCATGTTAGTTAAAATGGGCTGAAACCTTTTTCCTAACAGCTATCTTTACACAGCAATACTAATTTAGGCATACATGCATGGCATATCATTCTCATTAATGCATAACAAATTAATCTGATTTCTTTCTTTTCAGAAAGAGAAGAAGTTTCATTTTTCAAAAAAGCCCGTCTTCGTAAGAGAAATCCGCATCCTACCCATCCTTACAGAACATGTGCACAGGCCAGAATCATGGAAGAACAGGCACAGGAAGAGATGAGACAGGAACTTAATGACTTAAGAGAACAACTGTCCAAGATCATGGAACTACTTACTGAAAAAGGGAAAGCTGAAAATTCTCAGCCACAGCACGACCCTCAGATCCAAGATCCGAATGCTCCGTCCACCTCTAGGGGCACCCCCTATCCGCCAGGATTCACTCCTGCGCACCAGCCGCGGAGTTCCCACCTAAAAAAGCGCCCCCACCTGTAGCCACTCAACAATACACTTATCCCCCGCCAGGGACCCAAGCCGCGGCTTATCCATTGCCGGTAACTTAAAATCCTGCACCCCCTTACCATCAAACTCGACCTTCTGTTCATCAAGGAGATCATTTCAATGATCCCGTCGTCATCCCTGATTTAGATGCCCCCAAGGTCAAAATGGGACTAAAGAAACCTCCTCTTGAGTCAGTTGGGGATCCGTCAGCCAAAGAGAAGCTCGACTTTCTGGAAGAGAGACTCCGAGCCATTGAAGGGACCAATGCCTATGGGACCACGGATGCAACTGAACTCTGCCTGGTCCCTGATGTTCCGCATTAAAGAATCGGGTTCAGGCCTTAATGAAGGCGGGTTGGTTGTATTTCAAGAAAGTGACCAATGCTCCTGATGTTAATACGAATCCTCTGCCGAATCATGGGAATTACAGGAGCTAATCCTCTTAGTGGATAGTATTAAACTTCAAGAAGAAGGTATCCGAGGTCAGTATGCCAATGAAAACCCTCTTCAGGATCCTTAGCAGGGCAGGCCAGTCTCAGTACCTGGATCCCTAAGCACGGTACCAAGGATTTGATCCCAATGAAACTTGTGAGTTTCATATGGGAATAGCCGGTCATTCCATTCAGCATTGTTGTCAATTCAGAAAAAAGGTAGAGGAACTGATGGATGCCAAACTGATTGTTTTCAGTCTAGGGAATAGGGATGAGACCAAAACGGTGACTGCTGATCAAATCAACTCCATAACTGAGGAATCCTCTTGAAATCCAGTCGGTAAATCCTCAGCCAATTCAGCAATGACCTCTCCTCCAGGAGTAGTTTCTTACGAACCAAAGCCTCTGGTAATTCACTACTATGAAAGTCCGAAGATAGTTCCTCCAACACCACCTGCACCAACATCCTCACCTTATGCCCCAAAAATCATCAAGTCCCTGGAAAGCTGGGATAATAATAAGTAATAAATTTAAAACGTAAGGAATCCCACTAATCCGATCTCTTTCTCGAAGCACAAAAAGCTTTCTTCTCTTTTTCTTTTCAGCCCGTTGGGAAATATAAAGACCCAGTTTCGGCCTCTTAGTTTGAAACTCCGACTCCCCAAACAGAACCTAAATGCCCATTTTGGGCTCTAGCGGATGCCGCCGATTTCGCTGGCCGAATTCTGCTTCAAAAATGTAGTGGTCTACTGCTGTCTTTATAAAAAATATGCTGCAATCTTCAATCATCGTTCATCGAGCGCTTTCTCTCATCTGCCTTCTATGTATGCCTTTGTGGTCGTTAACGGGAGCAAATGAAGAGGAGTTTTATACCCCGCACCTCCTATTTCTTAAAGGCTAATAAAAGTAAAAGCGGCCAGCTTATTTTGAATGGGTCACCAATAGAACCGTCGGTTCAAATGTTGAGAATCTAAGATCGGGACCACCTTTAAGGTTACCCGGTCTGGGTAAACAAACCCGCCTTCAATACTGCTACAACCGGAGCACGCAGCTATAAGACATTAAGGGACCGGCAGAAGTGCTTTTTCAGTTTGTTATGGGTTCCAACCCTTGGTAGCATACGGTTCGGACGATGGTTGTGTCCTGAACCCAGTCAGCGGCACATCTCCTAGAGAAGGGGCTGAACAGCTGCGAGCCGTTAGTTTCCTGGAGAACGCCGGTACCACCGGCAGGTTGCTGATATGAAGGAGAAAGCACAAAGGCAGCAGAAACAAAGGCACGACCGACACGGAACCGATCATAAGTTCCAGGTGGGGGATCGAGTGTGGTTAAAGTTGCCGAAGGAGAATGCGTTCTTGAGTCAACAAGCTTTCTCCTCTTTGTGACCCTTATAAAGTAAAGTGTTTTTCAGCAACCCGATTCATCATGGAATTCAATGAAACCATTGAAGCCCTTGCTTTGGTGGAACCGGGGACTCCTTCACGTGGTCTAACAAAGAGTTCGGCCGAAGAAGAATAGCTTGCAGGTTAGACAGAATTCTGGTTAACCATGAGATTGTTACTCTCTTCTCCGAAGCTAGAGTTATTACTGGTACTAATGGACTCTCTGACCATGCCCCAGTCATTATTCAGTTGAATCACTCAGTGCAGCACAGCCATAAACCTTAAAGGTTTATTAATACGCAGTCTAATCATCCCTCCTTTCTCCGAACTGTGGAGCAAGCGTGGAATATTCGGGTTGAGGGCAACTCCATGTTCCAAGTGGTCCAAAAGTTTAAAGCGGTCAAAGAGGCGCTGAAAAGTTAGAACGTTACCACCTTTGGCAAAATAGATGAAAGAATCAACGTCCTTAAAGATGAGCTGTACGAGATCCAAACCATTCTTGCGAAGGAAATGAGCAAGCAGCGATGGATGAAACTCGAAAACTATATGAACTTAATGCAATGCTTGACGCGGAGGAGTCTCTTATGAGACAGAAAGATCGGGTCCTGGAAAAATGGAGATAGAAAGACAAGAACTATATGAGCTGCCTTATCCGAAAGAAGAGCCCGAAAGACTTTGCGTTCCATTAAAGATGATAACGGCCACATGGTTAATGGGGAGACTAGCATCAAGGCTTTCTCATTTCCAAAAGGACAGATCAGATCTTGCAATGTGAACAGCAATTTAAAGTTTGAGAGAGTCCTTACTGAGGATCAGTAGCTAGGATTAATTCGACAGGTCACGGCGGATGAAATCGAGAAGGTTGTGCTGAGTTTTCACCCGGAGAAAGCCCCCGGTCCGGACGGATTCAATGCCCAGCCCACTTTTGTCAGATCTGTTAGGGAATCATCAAACATGATGTGTGCAAAGCTGTATCGAACTTCTTTCGAAGTGGAAAACTGTTAAAATGGGTCAACTCCACTTTCCTTGAGCTGATCCCTAAGGTTGATAACCCGGAGGTCTTTGAGGCTATCTCATTGTGCAACGTGCTTGTAAAGAAAATCTCAAAAATTTTGGCGGGGAAATGCTTGATGAGTTGGTGGGTCCCCATCAGTCGGCTTTCATTAAAGGCAGGAACATCAGTGAAAACATTCTTCTGGCTGGTCCGTAACTTTCATAGAGACAAAGGAACTCCTAAGTTTTGCGCCAAGTTAGATATTCGCAAGGCGTACGACTCCGTTCCTTGGGATGCTGTCCTCAATACCCACCCTTGAATTGAATCCTTGAAGTTTCTTGGGTAAGATGGATTAGATAATGTATCTCCATAGTGTCATTTGCAGTTATGATTAACGGATCTCCATCTAGCTTCTTCAGGGGGGCCGCGGTTTGAGACAGGTCTCTTAGAGCCTATCTTTTCACCCTAGTCATGGAAATATTCAGCCCGCTTTTTAACAGGGAAGTAAACAACAACCGGATCACCCATTCAAGAAGATTTCATAAACTCTATGTATATCATATAATATATGCTGATGATGTGCTCATTTTCGCAGATAGCTCCGTGCGTAATGCGTTGGCCATCAACCAAGTGCTGAATTAGTTTTCACAGCTGGGCAGGTCTTGGGATTAATAAAGCTAAATGCTCTCTATCATTCTCGGCCACCAGTTATAGGGCGAAACGAAAAATCATTCGTACTCTTGGCTTCCGTGAGGCGCAGCTCTCTCTCAAATACTGGGGACTGCCCCTAGTATCTACTAGATTGAGACACTCCGACTGTCTCCCCCTCTTGGACAAGTTCAATCGCCGAATTAGCAATTGGAAAAGAAGGCTGCTGTCATATGCCGGAAGAATGGAGCTCATCTCCTCAGTGCTTGTAAGCCTTCACATCTATTGGTCGTCCGCTTTCAGGCTTCCGGAGAAGATCTTGAAATCCATTTCATTGAGCATTCGAGATTTCTTTTGGTCAGACCCCGAACCCACCTATAAGATCCATACGATCAGCTGGTCCAATGTAGACCGAAGGATAAAGGTGGATTGGGTTTAAGAACTATTGAGGGCTGGAATAGGACTGCCATGTTAAAGCTTTTCTGGAGAGTAGTTAATGATAATGGGTCCATTTGGACTCAATGGGTTAATGATATTTTAGATATCTCAGGAGACATTCTATTTGGGTGGCTAATCTTCTATCCGACTGCTCTTAGTCTTGGAGGAGTGTCGGTAAGGGAAAATGTGGCTAATGCTAGAAAGTGTCAGATTTTTAATGGCGAAAGCACAAAGCTGTGGCATTGCCCGTGGCTTAGAAATGGCCCGATCAGCTACAGGTACGAGGTCACTGTTATAAGGGAAAGAGGTCTCCCGCTCTAGTAAGCGATTTAATAATGGGCATTCGGAACCTTTGGGTAGAGTCTGACTCATTATATGCAGTCAAGATGATTAACTCCCAATGCAAGCCCCATAAGCGCGAAATATGCTGCTGAGCTTCACTGAAAATGCAAGAGCCTTACAGTCTTTTAGAGTCAACCATTGTTGGAGGGATAGAAAAAGAGCCGCCGACTTTATTGCGGGATGTCGAGTTATTTCTTTAATGTTTACAAGATACCTCCCTTAATAACATTATTAGAGAGAATATGCAGGAACTTCTTTATGTACGTGTATGATATATTATTATGTACCATTTTTTTTTTTCATTATAATTTATTAGCTGCAAGACCAAAACAGGGTGCAAAAAACCGAAAGCCCTTCTTTTAAGTTCCTCCCAGATACATGACTTACATACCCGGCTCAACATTCTTGGAAAACAATCGAATCGAGGGTTCAGAGGCCATTCAATCTTGTAAACTAATCGAGACCGAAATTGGAAAAAGAGATACGAACGGAGAGGAATAACCAATCGATGAAGGAACATGAAACCATTCTGTTTCAATAGAGGTACGAGAAACGGTTGGGGGCAATAAAGTAGGTGAAGTGGTTGGATTTTGCGAGCTGTTCCAACCACTGCTGGATGTGATTCCAAGAGCCGAACGAGAATGAATACCACACATAAGAGTCAAGACCATGCTCCCTAATGGAATGTTTAACCAATCCATTCCGGATCGACCGAATTGGTACGGAAGTTGTAACATGGGAAAACCACGGAAAACACAACTTATTTGAATAACCCGGTGACCTACCAATTGTAGAAGTAGGATCTTTGGCAAGCAATAAGCACTTAAATAATACAATTCGAGTGTACCATCTTCTTTCTCATTTCGAGGAAAAGGTGCGGGAGGAAAAGGAAACAACAGAGAGATCCGAATCAGACCTAAATGGGAATGACATGAAAAGTCTTTTTCAAAACCTAGCATTAAGGGCGTTACGACGATATACGAGAGGAATGAAGAAAAACTCGTGATTGGTGTGGAGGGGAAGATCTGTTTATGATATAGTTCAAGAAAGAGTCGTCTCATTTCCTTACTTCTTCGTTCTTTCTAATTCATTCACTTCAAGGCTGGTTCTGAACGCCGCGTAACATCATCTTCAACCAACCTCCACCGTACGTACCTTTCGGTGCGGTCACTAAAGAATTGCTTATACACTAAACAAAACAGCTGCTTATATACGGCTTACTAAAAGACTGACTTTAAATCATTAGGCCAGCGTGAAATTAAGAAAGAGAGATGTGCCTAAGGCGGCATGCAAGCAAACTGTGCACGCTAAGAAAAAAGGAGAGATGTTCGCAATTACTACCACAAGAAAGCCGCCCCCCTACCCTATCTCTAAAGGCTTCGTTCGTACCGGCTTCCAACTGAACCAATTTCATTGCCTTGTCGCCCGCCGCTAGCAGAAGCTAAGCGCTTGAAAAGCGCGCTAAAAAACGTTGCTTCTGTCAGCCTTTCTGTGCAACAGTCCACCAATAGCAGAAGATAGGATTACCGTACATACAAGAATCTTCAAGTTCTTACGTAAGCTTTTTCTTACCAGTCAAGTAGTACAACAGCTGTATCTTATCTTATAGCCCGGCGCGGCGGGTCGCCTTTTGAATTCCGTAGATAGAAGAAGAAACTATTAGAAGGAGTAGGTGAGTGAGTGAGTCCTCACTGACCTGAGCGATTTCGATCACCTAGCCGGCCTTTTATTTGGTAGGTAACATCGCCGAAGCGTATCATCAGATTTGAAAGGAAGGAACTCGAAGTGAGACGGCACCGTCTTGTGCAACGCAACTACCGTTGCGCCTTCTATCATCTTATATCCGGTAGACTTGGTAAAAAAGGGCCCCGACTTATTTCCAGAATTAGAGTTCGACCGCAGCTGCCCCTTTTTAGGGGAGGATCCAGTTACTTGCCAACTATCGACCCCGATCTCTTTTCATTTGTTTTGGGTATTACCAAACCTAGCCTAGCCTTCGTCAATTACACTAAAGCAGAGCACCAAACTATGGAAAGGCCCCCTTAAGGGTTAGGTTAGTCAATCCGGCCCGAGACGCGTTCGTTGAAAAAACCGCCGTAGGAATAGAGACCTTTCAATAGAGCGGAGGCGAACTGATCAACGAGAAAGAGGCCCTACTCACTACAAACGAATACACCACAAGATCGAACTGCACTCATGCCTCTACCGCATCAAGTTGACCACCCCCCCTATGTAGTGATTCTATCAATCATGTACGTAGGTAGGCTCTCCATTCTGATTGGTATATCATGAAAAAAAAAAGCCATTTGCACCAGGCGCACTGCGCTTTCCCTTGCCCAGATGTTTGTCTTTCTAAGTAAAGTAATGGTGACCCGCCGAAAACTGGAGCCTCGTAACATGTTGACGAAGACCTCCGGTTCGATCAGTAGAGGGGACGACTTAGCCTCCCCGGAAGAAGAATAGCCCCGCTCTCTAGCCGACTGATGCCGTTGATCATATAACTGAGAGGGAACGTGTCACATTAGAGGTGAACGATCAGAGATGTTCTATAATCACCACGATGAGGCTGGTCCCTCTTTTAGTAGACTAAGCTATGAATATGAATGCCGGGCTCTTTCTTTCACTGCTAACCCCAAGAAGTTTCTTAATGCTGATACTTTCTGTTTCGTCGAGCCCAAAGCTTGTGGTCCTCCTTTGAGTGTGGGTTCAATTGGATGAATCCGTCAAGTCAAGGTCAACGTACGTAGCAGCAAGGATGGTGCATCGCCTATTTCTCGTTCTCGCTCGGGAGCCAAAACGAACACGCCTGATACCTACTGTACTGGACCTTCGACCAGGCATTCTACCCTTGTCGAATCGGAACCAACCACCACTGCATTGCGCTCGAACAGTTGAGCGGCCGGCAACTTCCGTACACAGATATAGATTCATTCTTCGTACCTGGTCCAACCTCACAACCCTTCGCGGGTTGGTCAGAAGTCAGTCTTGTTTGGTAAGACGGAATTGGACAAAGAAAAGAGAGTGCTCGACCGGAACAACGGCCAACAAAGACCGTAATTACATAGATAACTGCTCCTCCCCTTATCCGTCTTTAAGTAAGGCTTTAAGGCGAACCGTATGGCGGCTGGAAAGAAAGAGACCTCACCTTCTCGTAGATGGTGTCAGTGAGAGCAAATAATTTTATCCCCCGTTGACCTTCTTTTTTAGATAGAATCTTCAATGAGTGGAAAGAAGCAACCTTACTAATAAAGGTGCTTGTTGAGTAAGGCCGGCTTTAGAGCCCAAGCCCCTTTAATATGATGAGAAGAAGAGGGGCCGCCCTCTTTTCTTTTCCGCACCAATCCTTATTTACTACTACATCTTTTTTTTGGGTGTATAGCTCAGTTGGTAGAGCATTGGGCTTTTAACCTAATGGTCGCAGGTTCAAGTCCTGCTATACCCAAACCTACCTTACACTATACTATTAGTAAGGATGCGTAGTAGCGTTCAAAGATCACTCTTTGGCCTTTAGACTCGCTTCAGCGACTTCGCCCTTTAAGTGACAAGGGGGGTGAGCCGCTCCAAGTCGAAAGCGATAGCGAATCCCGAACTTCAAGTGGGAGATCAAAGGAAAGTGCTAACTTCCCGCAGCTGCAGTTAAAGAGATATGCGGCATTGGAATAAACCATTGGTAGTTACAAAGCCCTGACAGTTTTGAAAGTAGTATGCTTTTGGAGGAAGGATATCTCTTCTTACCACACCAACTGCATGTGCAAAATCCGGTCTTGTCTTAGAGCTAACTTCAGAGGTATCGTATCAGCTAAAAGCGGAAAGCCACCAACATCAGTCAAGCAAGCAAGAGGTGCGACAGCGTAACTGTTAAGATTTTAATTTATCGATGCGAAGAATAGAACTAGAAGAATGGATAAGAAATGATTATCTAAATGGCTAGGTTAGACTGGCTAACCGCTATGCCCCTTCACCCTATTCCTGGGGGTATCCTCCGCCCCAGTTACAGCTGGAGTTCATCCATCAAGCTGGCATAGTGAGGCAAGCTCTAGGAAAGAAAGAAAGTGGCCGTGAGGTTACAAAGGTCGTGACTTAGTCTTGGTTGATTAGGTTGCCTTATCTTGGTTTGGTGTGGCTAACAGGCGACAGAAGGATGACGGCTTTTTATTGGGAACGTAGCGTATAAAGGGTTCTCCGCAGTGAACCAAATGATCTAGCCAATCATTCTCCTAACAGTCTACCGATTATCCAAGTTTGGTATTCTGTAAGTTCCTGGGTCATATCGCAATTACTCCCTTGAGAGTAAGATCTGTTCGATATGCAAGTGGTCTAGTCACTACCTGTAAGGCAAGATCCACAGACACCTTACTACTTTCTAAGCTTTCTCTCTTGTCTCGCCAATCTAGTATTGCCTTATAAGATAACTGTCTTGCTGGGTGGAATATCTTTGAAGGATATCTTTCCCCGCAAATGCCTGGCCTGTTCCTTTGCGGTACCCCTTTTCCGTTCCTCTTCTTACCATCTTTCTTGATTGAGTTGGGAAAGCGGCTTTTAGCTCATTCCCTTTGTTCACATCGGATTCTATGCCATCTGATCTTTCTGTCATACCTAGATACTAACTCTTAACACTTTTTTGAACACCCTATTATCCTACGATTATCCGATCGGCAAATAGTCTTGTCTTCTTAGGGAGAGAAGAAAAAAAACCCTATCTCAACCCCTTTTTTCCGAATTTTTTTGTCGGCGAAAAAGTTAAAAGGTAAGCCCTGTAAGCCAATATGGATGTCCTTCTTTCTCCTAGATAAGAGGCTTTCCCCATTAGTGCGTGTGTATCTAGTAGCTGGCCTAGTGGCTATCCTCTTTCCTGCAGTCCTAAGCTAAGTCCCTTATGTAGGGGCTTCTAATCTAAGGTACCTCTGTCCCTGGAGATAGGAGTTTACAAGTGTTGGATTCTGAAACAAGAGCATTCTAAACTTCTCTGTTTATCGCTCCTTCCTCTATTCTTCTTTCTTTTAATTTTGATTGATTGAACGTAATTTCTAAGAGTTAGGCTAATGTGCTATCTTCACGATCTCTATATGGATCTATTCTAGGTCCCATTAGACTGCAATTTTAGCTTCTTTCCTTCTTTCTATTTGCGCAAGGACGAACTATGCTTCACCAATAGTAGCTCGGATCGGGAATTCCTTCTTTTTCCTTTCCGCCGGCGAGGACTTTTCCCTATAGGTTCGTAGCCCGGCAATCGTAGACTTTAACTAGAGGCTAGCTGCGCCAAAAGCATACTCTTTTCTTTTTTTACAGAATGTTTCTGGTCAATCACCGCTCCCATCCTTTGTCATGCTTACGTGCTCTTAAGTTCAGTTCTAAAGAGATCGAGAACAAAAAGAAAAGGCAAGGCTTGATGACGTCTTAGGGCATCCAATTTATTGACAAAGAACTTACCCTACCCAAATGAAATTCCAGGATAATACATATGAAAAGGCCCAGGGGTTAAGGGCGCTTAGTAGAACCATGATCCACCAACCAGTAGGTAAGATTCTTCGTTTTAATCCTATATAAGATAAGAAGATTAGGTTTTTTCTTTGCCTGGGCTGAGGACTGTCAATCTCTTAAGTTCATAAATAACTTTATATATTATAAATTAAGGCATCTGTGCCAACAAGCCACTACGTTCTTCTCGACATAAGTCTTCCACTCGTCGTACCTTTCAGTCTTCATTTCTGAGGAACGAAGTGCTCTTTAGATGGGGAGATAAAGTTTGAAGTTCGACCGTAGGGTAAGTAAGAACGAGCTCTATACTTATAGCTGCAAACGATGGGTACTGCTCGCTATCGAGATTCCTATATGACAGATAAGAAAGCGAGTCCATTGTGCTTACGATCACCACCCCTCTCCTAATTCTCTATCAAGTGCTCTATCAGAGCGAGGATAAGTAATACAAAAAGTGGCTCTATCAAGTGAGTAAACCCAGCAAGCTACTGCCAAAAGAGGGTGACGACAAGAGCTCTAAATAGATTTAAATTTTAAATAGAAAGGGGAACGGGTGCATATTCTCTCCTTTGTAGTGAGAGGCGGGAAGCTAGCGCTTATAGAATGCAACCTTCTCCTTAAGTTATACCTTCACAGGACAGATCCGGCTCGGTTGGGCTAGCCCTTTTTCACCCTATTCTCCGAAAGAAGACCCGAGACTCCGACAAAACAACCTATTCTACGAAACATTATGTCGGCTAATCAGTTGTGAATCTCTCTCCTTTTTTCTCTCCTGCATGAGATCTTTTCCCTGGGATTGGCTTTGAAGGAAAAGATTGCCTTCATTCATATATGAAGTTGCCCGAAGAGTCACCGCTATCGGATATCGATGAGGGAGAGGAGCCAATACCAGCATAAGTAATATTTTTACCAGGGGATCGTCGAAGGAAAAGAGTGGGCGATGGGTGGGAAGGGCGTTGGCAAGACCTCTTAGCGGGGTTCAATGCGGAACGAAGAGTTGCTTTATAGACTGAGAGCGAGGAAAGTTGGAAAGCGTACCTATGGAGCCTCAGGCTTTAAGGAAGGACAAAAAAAACAACTAACTTCTTAGCCCTTAGCTACTGCCTATAAGCTTACGCCCGCTCTTACAAGAAAAAAGAAATTTTCAATGTCCGACTGCCCGAATCAAAACCTTTTTTCTCTTATGATTAAAGGGAAGGATCACTTCTAAATGCAGCCGTGATCTTATATACGATACCACCAGACGCACCTTGGTACTTCTATCTGCTAATGTATTGAACTTTTTTCCTTCGAAGGCCGGGCTTTGATCACATTTCTATGGTGCGGGAAGTTCGATCACAACTTTTTTTTTGGAGGCTCTGAAGTTTCTTTCTCATGCGCGGTCCTCAACACGACATTTGGCAGGCAACACTCTAAGCGAAGAAAGATTGAAAGGCATAGGGGTAGCCCCGCCGGCTTTCGAAAGATGGGTTTGAAAGAGAGATTAGGACTCTAGTCAGGATTATAACTATAAAGAGATGGGCGAGATAGGAAGAGCAGGGCTATAACTCACTCTGGAGGTACTATTGGTTAATGAAATGCGGTTGACACGCAAGAAAAAGGCCTTTCTTTTAACGCTTTTATTTAGGCTTTTCTTTTTATTTAGGATATATATGAACTCAAACTTCAGCAAGTGTTCTACAGGGCAAGACTCGTTCTTTCTCTCAAGGCGGATGCCTTGTCTGAACGCTTTCAGAGCAGAAATTGAAGCAGGGAGACAAACTAGCAGCATTCTACGAGATTGGGCAGATTTCCTTTTATAATGATTCGGCTCTATCGAGGGAAGTCATGAAAGTCTTTCTCTCTTTCTATAATCTCACTTGCTTAGCTGTGGTGAATAGAGACTGAATCAATAGTATAGGTAGGAACTAGTCCTAACAGGAGAACAAAAGTGGAAGCTGGCTTGGTTCCCGCCCTATTCAGTGAAAGGTTTCATATTAAAAAATTCTATCAGCTTGAATTGAAACAAAACACGTGAACACTGCTCGCTTTCTTACGTGAATCTCTCATTCCTTCTTTGAACTCGCATTACAATACAGAATGAACAGGCTCGTAAGCAACTTCAAAGATACAATCAATCGAAAGCCTTGCCTTGTCCCCACCGATGGGACAGATTCACCGGAGTGACTGACCGAAGGCATTGGTACAGGATTTACTTGCTCCCGCCGCCTGTCCACACATATAGGTCTCGTTCCTTGGTGGAGGTTTGTGATGAATTTATTGCATTAGCAATAGAGTGAGAGTGCCCTGCCTTTCATATCCATATCCAAATAAAGCAACCTTTGGGAATTTATCTCCTTGCCATCTATCTAGAAAAGCCCGGGAGCACTTCTTTTGATCTAACTAAGGTCCAAAACAAGGGTAGTTGAGACTGTGTCGTCTGGTTGAGTTGAGCAAGAGTACGAAGCTCAAGCTAGTGGTAGTACTTGATCTCGCCCATGACCCTCTTATTAGCTGACTATTGAGCCAACTCCCTGTACTGTAGTGAGATATTGAAACTCAGAATTTGATACCGGTATCATACACATGATTATCGACCAAAATCTAATAGAGATAGATGTCGAAATTGATCGGTTCGATCTCGGTTAGTTTGATTTCTCGCATTCATCATCCAAGCTTGAGTGCGCTGTCTGTTTTCATGCTCCAGAGGGATGTCAGATAACATAGTAGTTTTCGCCCTCCTCTCCCTTCCTTCTTCACAGGCTGGACCAGTCTCAGGAAATGAAGTCAACTTTCTACTGATGGAGCGGCAGGACTTTGCTTTCTCCTTTCTAACTAGAGCTCTTTGAGACCACTTCGTAACCATCGTAACCAGTAGTTGTTTGTTCACATTATATGTCTCAGGCGCTTCGGTGCGAGACAGCCCGGACGGGCTGGTAATAGATCATCTCTTGTTAGTTAGTTAGCAAGGTGGAAGGGAGCAAACGCAGAAAATTTTAGGTAAGGAACGAGTGTAGACAGAGAGGAGACTGTCAAACAGAAAAAAGAGAAAGATTTTGACCGTGTCTGTTGTTTTTTATTTACCTTATACTAAAAACTAGAAAGTTTACTATTGAGCGACGTCGGTTCATTCAATCCTTCCGCTTTCAAACCTCACTCCTTATAGTGCATTGCCCATTGTCGATGAATCACTTCGAAACCAACTAAACCTTGTGCACCTGAAGATAAAAACCTTGTCATGGAATTTTTCCCCCTATTTGACCGCTCTAAGGTCCTGCCTACAACTGCCTTTGCAGCTGGTTTGCTACTAGATTGAAACCTCCGCCTAAATGAAAGGCTGACTTTTTATGAGACTCAAAGTTGAATAAGCTTTGCACTTATCTTGACTTTTTAGCCCTCGTACTGACTGGCTTTGGGCTATTGGACTCGATTGAGTACGAGTACCTTTTTCAAATGATCAAATAGAGCGCGTGGCCTTCTATGATCAATTTCGTGGTAAGTACCGTACTTTTTAATTTGAAGTTGAGTACTTTTTTTATCTAAAAAAAATATGTCAGACTCTTAGAGAAAGTCCTTTCATTTTCTTAGAAGTTTTTTCGTGATGAGTCCCGTACGAAGGACGTTTCTTCCTACCCTAAGATGAAAGCTGCTTTGCTTCAAGTGAATTCACTGGATTGCCCTCATTGTACCTGAACCTCACACTCGCTTTTCAAGACCTTTCGTTGCTCTTACAAGCTGTAGTTTTATAAGAATAAAGAAAGTTTAGGGGGTTCACAACTGACTTGAGTTATAACAACCTGGTTCGCTGCGTAGAACTCGTAAATATGAATGAGGCCTTTTGAATGCTTAAAACCACCTCCTCCTTTCCTTGCCTTGAGGAACTTGATCTAAGGACCTCTCTTTGTGTATAAGTTGGCCAGAAAGGTAATGTTGTAATTAACGGCTTGGATTTTTTGTTTTGCTTCCTTGTCCTCTTGAAATGAAGCTACTTTGTTGGACACTTTCCCGGATTAGTTCGGGAATGAATCGTGAGCTACGACGATCAAAGACGGAAATCTCATACACCCGTACCTTATACCTAGTAAAGTACGATTCGAAAAGACTAAAAATTCTGTTTCATGGCTCTCCACTTTCTTTATCCTCATCATTTCTGCCCTTTCTGAATTCTCCTATTCTTATATATAGGATCTAACCTTGGGCAATTTCACTACCAACCTCTTTCTCCTGCGGACCTTTACGGAGGTAGGGCGGAGCCCCTGAGATGAGACGAAAGCTTGTTCGAATACTGAAAGGTTACCAATAGGAAACATAATAGTGGCAAAATAAAGGGAAACACAGGGAGCTTGCCAATACAGCCTGGTAGCTTTAAAAAGCCGGCGCAGCGCAGGTATCTTTATAGAGGCTTTGTCCTTCTTCCTTTCCTCTTCCTACTAGACATTTCCCGTTTTTTCTGGTAACAGCCCCTTTCTTTCTATTCCATCTTACTGCAGGGAACTGGCCTCACAGAGCAATAGTAAGCTACTTCACTCGAGAAGAAGAAAGACGCTCTCGATCGACTCAGATAAGGATGCCCCATCTCTTGCCAAGCTAGCTCCGATGCAACTGCTATCGAATCAGCTCTTGGGGATATCATAGGTAAGAATGAAGCCAATGCTGGTGGTTCAGGAAGTTAATCAGAAGAGGTTCTTCAAAAAGGGATTGACCTAAGGCAAGGTTGACTTATCCTGGAGGAAGGTGTCTCAGGAAGAGAATACGCTGATGCCGCAAATCCGGTCTTATAGAATCCGCTGCTCTTGGTCTTGTTGGAATATCCGTTGTTGGAGGAAGAACAATTAAATCAGAATAAGCTGTTAATGAATTTCCTGAAGCAAGGGAAGCTTTAGCTTGTGCACAATTGAAAGAAAAGGGCGCGAAAAGGCCTCTTTCAAATAGGGGAATGGCAAAGCCGAAAACAGCAATCCCATTCCCTAACTACTGATTCGACGGGATGCCTAAGCCCTTCTTCTTTCAAAGGCAAAACCTTTATTAAACAGTTATCGTTGTAAGCTAACCCCCTGAAGTTGGTTGCAAAGCCAGCTCCAGTTCTGGAGTAATAAACATATTCAAGAGTCCCCTTAATGTTCATATGAGTGCCCTTACTTCTGTCTTTGATTTTGAAGTGAGAAAGCAAGAGTATTGGAAGCTAGTTTCTTGCCTTTCCTTTCAGCAAGCTACTTGATGTTCTTTGCCAGGAGTCAATCCAGTAAGCTTATCGAGTCCTTCTCTTTTCTTGCTGGGAGTTTTTTATATCTCGTCCAGTCCTCGAAACTGAATATGAAAGAAAAGTATAGTATCCCAGTACCCGAAACAAACTACACCTTATTCTCTGGGGGATACCCAGTAGAAGTAGTCTGGTTGAACTCCACCGACTGCTAGTTCCACTTTTTCTCTGGTGGTGTTCAACCACCATTGCTTTTGCTGAGGGGAGCGAGGGCGAGGAACCCACATCTTCGGAGTGGCGGAAATTTCTCAATTTATCAGCCTCAGATAATGAGGTTGAAGGTAGGGAGCAGTCGGTGGACCAGCCGGCACTAGATGTTATCCCCGCCCCTTTTCCTGATTCTCCTGTCCCCTCCCTGCCCTCTCTCACTTCTCAGGGTCTCTCCGATCTAAGAGAGATCCTTCATGATGAGGAAGGCAGCTCCCTACCCTTTTTGCCAACGGGGGACTCCCCTATTCCTGATTCTCCGGCTCCGGAAATGTCAAGGAAAAGAAAAAGGGAGGAGAAACTGCTGGAAAGGGGCACTGATAGACTGGCCCAGGATTACCTTACATTCAAATCCCGAGCCTGCGACCTTTCCCAAACTCTAGGAATAGAAGTTCCCGACCCCAAAGACATAAGCAGGGCGGCGGACGTCTTCTTAGAAAAGAAGACACCCTCGCAGGTCAAATATGCCGCGGGGGCAATTCAGAACATCAATTCAAAAACGACAAGAGAGTTTGTAGGTGAGCTTCTTGAGTGGCTAACACTTTAAATCGCTTCGTTCGCCTGGGAAGGAAAGAAGGTGTCAAAGGGTTTGGCTTGAATGCCGTGGTTTTGGCTAGAGAGGACTCCGCAGTGAATGAGGCAAGATTTCGGGTCCCGGGAGGGGGGAAAGAACTTGTCAAAATCATGAAGGCTTGGGATAACTGCCGTGACTAAGCGGCAATCCCGCTTCCAAACAAAGGCGAGCAGCCCTGATCGCAATAGCAAACGGCCCACTTATAGCCCTCTTCGATACGTAATCGACTTCTTGCCTGTGTGGATCACTTGATATTATAAGCAAGGCTGGCGAAGTCGGCACAAGAAGTAAACGGAGCAGGGGAACGGGTTCAGGTGCGGATAAATCAATATCCCTGTCTGGGGTTGGCGAAGTTGCTAGGAAGCACGGTTGGCGATAAACTGGTACTAGTTTCATTCTTTCTATTCAATAAAGATCTCTTGTATTCTATTTTTAAGTCATGTGAAACGAATTCCACGAAAAACGTTCAGTCCCACTCCCGTGCTACTAATCCATCTCCTACTACTGGTAACTTTGCAGAACGAAGAAGATTAATGCGGAAGCAACCGCGTTCAGTTCCTGACTCCCGCCTGGTATCTCAATTAGATCCTACTAAGAAGAAAGCCCGTTTAAGTCAAATAGGCGTGTTTTCGGGAAGAATTCCTATTCCTCTAACCGCAGATATCAAGAATCAATTACTCCGGGCTTTAAAGCCATGAAACTCAAGAAATTTCTTAGCTGAGGTCTCGGGTCAGGTATAGAGTCCTGTCTTTTGTTCCCTTCTGAGAAAGCGTCAATGACCTCTCGTCCCCAGCGGCCATGGTCTAAAGGGAGGCACACTTCTTCTCTCATGCTTCTGATGGATCTAGCAAAGACGCATCCACCTCTTATAGGCATCTGGTCACTCATTCGGATTGAGATTCATCCAAGTCTACCGTAACGGCAGCTAATCCCTCCCTATTTAACTTTGACTCTTTTCAGGGCGGGAAAGCTCTCTAGTTCTGTCATGGAAGGGGGCAAGGTGATGACCGGAAGCAGCTCCTCTTGTAAAGAAGTGAGGCAAAGAAGCATTTTAGCATTCACCTGTCCGTCCTTCTTTATGGAATGCTCAAGCCTAGTGAGAACTCACGAATGACTGGATCCGCTGGAACTAAGGCTATTTCCAATGCCCGAAAGTAAGGCTTTGAAAAAGAAAGAGTGGTCAGTGAGGCTTTGTATTGATTCCAAGACCCGAATTCACTAAGTATAATAAGATTCTCCTTTTGATTCAATAGAAGGGGATGCCCCCAATGCGGTAATAGCCGGTAGAGACCTACGTTATTCACAATAGGTGAACTTGCTAGAATGCTGTTTAATAAACAACTATCGGTAACAGGCTTAATTAAAAGCTCTAACCCCCTACGTCAGCTGGCTGAAAAAAAGCAATTTATCCTTACTCAACTCGGTAAATTGAAACAAGTCCCAATCACGAGGCTTTGCCGCGAGAGTTTCGACATTAGTGATTTGCTCTGAATCTGGCCCCTAAACCAAAGCCCATAATACATATGAATCCGACTGATCGGACAGAACTGCCAATGAAATCCATTAGCCAGTTAAGCTAACAAAGATCAGAAATCGAGTTTGAAGGCCAGAGAGTACGGGAACAGGTCCGGTAGGGAAGGTGCGAGATGATGAATGAAGCCTCAACAGATGAATCCGTGACAGCTGCGACAGAGGAAGGAATCAATGGAGTCATTGCCCGCCGTCTTGTCCTGATAGACCCCGTTTTCTTTCTTCCTTGGGCATACCATCAGCCTTTTTAAGTTTATAGGCCTTTAGGGAGGACATGGCTTTGAGAATCGGGTAACCCTTCCTCACTAGGTTATTATTCCCCCCTCTCTACCTTCTTCTCTTATGATATTTCTAGTTATAAGAGTGAGTGGTGCGAGGGAAGTACCACGAACGCATTAAAAGACATACTTCACTATGAGAATCTTCTATAAGCAGGTCGATCAGGGATTCTCATTCTTCTTCTTGTTCTAGTAATTATAAGAGTGAGTGAAACTTCTTCTTAACTTCCTCTTAAATGTTAGCGCTTACTTAAGACAGTTAGCCTTACTCGGACTGGCTTCGTTCATTCCCTAATCCTCTTAACCGAGCTATTTCTTTGAAGTCTTTTTCTGGCTTTTGGGATTTTTCTTGAAGGAATCAGAGGAATTCTCGTATATAGTCAACAATCATTCCCCAGTCACTCCTTCTATCCCTTCTTTCATAACATCTGCTAGAAAGAATTAGAAGTTCTTTCTCTTCCTCTAAGGCGACTCGCGGCACACTTCATATATGTATGATTTAATATCGACAGCATTCGTTCAGAGTCGCGAAAGGGAATCAGATCAGGGCCGGGCCATTCCACTTAAGTGAAAGCTTTCCTTTCCCATCGCGAACAAGATTGGCAATTGCTGTCGTAGGGAGAAGATAAGAGACTTTGCTGCACTCATTCATTCCGGAAGTTACTATGCTTCGCGCTTTCCTCTAACTAGTTTGCTCTCCTCTCATCCAGCAAGCTCTCTAAGACTAGCGATCTCAAATCATGCTTTTCGTCCCAATCCCAAGTAGAATGCCAAAAGCTGCTGCAAGCAGTTGGTAATGTCATGATTATTTAAGAGGTAGGGATCGGTAGTGTGCCCAAGAATTCTCATCGGGTGCCAGTCTAGATCCGAATCATAGAAAAGCCACGCTATTCTCATCTGGTACCACATGATACCCAACCACGGTCACGCATAGGCCAGTATACCGGCTCACCATTTACCAAGGATCCTACTCCTGTTTACGGAGGCAGAGGTGACTTCCGATCACACAAAGCCCCTAAATTAGAGAGAGGGTAGCCAGTCCATCCCAAATAAAGGGAAAAGGTAAGACCCCTAGAGTCCATTGCTTAGATGAACAGAGGGACTAGTGTAATGCCTAAAAGGAGATTGGGGGAGTTAGAAGACCAGAGGGGGATAAGAGAACATATAAACGAACTTAAAGGGATTGGGGTAGATAGGTGGCATCGGCCTATCCAACTACTTCTCGACTGGCCCAGCTGCTAGTCGCCGTGGCGAGGCTTGGAAAAGGTTCGTACGTTGCTAACCTCTTATTCTCCCCCTATCTCCGAGCTCTTCTTGAATCGAGGAATTAAAGCTCAGCTAGGACAGTTCCTCTCTCCGATGGATGGGCGGGGAATAGCATCTGAAACGATTTCCTCTAGTAGATGCTTGAGCTCGAACTCGCTTGTGAAAAGATCGAAAAGGTAGTTAACCAACTGGAATCTCAACTATTCATTTCCCTCCATGCTCCGACGATTGAAGTTTCGAACCCGTAAAGAAAAAAACTGTTGTTTCCAGGTCGAATAACAACCTCTCGAATGAGACTCGAAAGACGAAACTCGGATCGAGGATCGAAACTTTTCCTTCGGGCAAGGTCAGCTAAATCAAGCTAAGCTCATTTACGATCCACTGATAAAATAGCAAGACTTTAGGAACAAGGCATCATCTCCTCAAAGACAGCTGCTCCGCTAGAACCAACCTCTCTGTTGGTGACAACATCGAATCTTCGGTACCTCCGGACGGCGTCACTGCCGGATCTCCCTTGGAAGACTCTCCCACCGGCATGGCACGCTCTGTCACAGGCGTGGTCGACACGTGAGCAGCTGTCGTTCTCTCTTTCGACCCAGAGGAAGACTCTCCTGGAGCCTTACTCGACTCTCCGGAGACACCTCCCTTAAAGCCAGCAGATAGGCCCGCTTGCGCTTCCTTCCCCACCGGCCTTAGTTGGCTATCGTGTCTGTAGCGCTAGGAGCTTTCTTTGATGTTTGCTATCGCGCAATTGCCTGCTTCCTTCTTAGCCCGCCGCCCTTGTGTATGGCGCGCCACACCAGCCCTAATAAACTAAACGTGAGATCGGGGGATTCAATACGGTCTTAAGCAAGCATCTCCTGAACAAGTTGTCACCATGAAGGGGGAAAGACAGAGACTTGAAAAAGCAGCTTTCAAGGTCTCGTCACTTCGGTGAATCACTTGAGCCCTGAGGTGAGCTAAGCGGGGCGGAAGGCCTTACTAAGAGGGTCCCTATCACGTGTTGTGCATTGTCATACGCCGAGCCGCTTTTACGGTCAGTTCACCGGCATCTTAAAAGGAGATTTTATTAAGGGGTTGGATCCCATGGTAAACATACAAGATTTTTTTGATGCACCACAAGTGCAGTCATCATGGAAGATAACTCGCAAGGACCTGAACTTGGTTAGGTTCGGTCTGATGTGGAGGATTTTCGACCGATCCTCTTCCTCCTCATTTATGGTTGGAAATGAGTTTTCTTCGAAAACTGACTCACTTTCAGATTACGAATTTATCAATTCCGGGTGGACTCGCTTACCTTTGTCAATCATTTGTTCTTCCTTATTGTAGAACTGTTGAAGTGGTAGATCTTCTTGTAACATTTCACTTTGGTTATCCTGAATTCTATCAGAGTGGATTTCAATTTCCTGTATGTTGCTGCTTTCTTTCAGTCCTCCCACCGCGTTGATAGGTCTGTGTCACCTCTCTAGGTTGGCTTCCCTTCTGTGTCAACGGAAGCTTTCAATTCCTTTTCTTCTATGTGGGATTTCTTTCTAGTTGTTGAGACTAAACAATCGTTCTTTCTTCCATGGCGAATTGAAAAGGAAAGGCTGATCACCGTCTGATTGGAATTTAGTAGTTTGATAGGTTGGTTTTGTTTAGGGCATCATCTCCCGGCCGTGCCAATCATTGTGATTAGTCGAACGCTAAGGCAAATGGTACGTACTAATATCATAGTACAGAGTGACTCGGGCTGTAGACGAGAAAGGTCCTTTAAAGATTTTCCACGGCCCTTGATAACTGAAATAAGGCTAGCATAGCATAACCACCTCCTCTATAAAGTCAAGCTATATTAGTAGGATCTGGCACTTGTAGCGCCCCGTCGCTGCCTTAAGGGGCCTTGGTTGGTGAGAGTTCCGCGCGAAAGACTAAAAAAAAGAAAGTGGGAAGGGGCGTATTCATGCTTACTTTGAAATCGTGAGCTCCTTCTGAACTACGTCCACCCTTGGTGACATCGCTAACGAACTGAGCCCTTACCTTCGAACCTCCGGACTACAATAGAGTGTCGATTGACTTAGTTATAGGCGATTTTCGTGAGTTTGACAGAGATGGCGGGTATGCCTAGTTTCGAACCTTGTCCCAAGGCGGCGAGGAAGTAGCCTAGCCCTTTCACCCACCAGTATGAATGGACACTGAGTCTAACTATATTTCTTCTTGCAGAGCAAACACTCCCTCTAGGTTAAAGTCCTGGTAAGGAGTCTCGAACGAAGGAAGGAAGCGGAGCCTAAAGCCAATCTCAAACCGGGGGAGCACTCGGACAGTGTTCTTCCGCTTTTAGCCAACAAAGTGAAAAGGCGCTTCAAGCCACTTGAGACTATCAAAGGACGGAAACTCAGTTGCTCAAGCTAACTCGACCTACGGGAAAGGGGGGCAGCATTTATCTTCTGCCCGAGCGGTCGGCATTGGGATATCTCTATGTCTCATAAGAACTTGCCCAAGCCTTGAGGCAAGATCCCACCATATCCTGACAAAAAGGGCTTTCTTTGAGCCTTTCGCAACACTTTCCGTGTGCACCGATCCCTACGGGCGCCCCACGAATCCATGCAGAAAGGACTGAATCTCGCCCAATACAAAGGATATTTAGACCTTCCCATCCACATTCTCCATTCCGCTCTTCAGAGCCAAAAGGAAGAACTTTCTCAGTTCCAGATTTCGGGTCTTTGTTAGGCCCATTTATCAAGCCAATAGCCCATTCTGAAGAAAAGACTGAGGGCTTTAGTGGTACCCGATGCAACAAGATGATCTTTCACCTTTCTTTCTGCCTTTCGTTCGCCCTTTTGGCTCAACTTGCCACCTTAACTTCCCCTAACATGCTTCCAGGTGAAGAAGAAGCCCTTGCGGTAGACTTGGATGAATCTCAAGAGGAGGGGAACCTCGCAATACGAAGAATGGATAAACAGCTCGAGTGGTATCTTTCCACTGTGAATGAAGAAGCATTAGAAGAACTCGTTCGCAGATACCTATACAAAGTAGTGCATGCGTGCTTGCAAAGAAAAGGGAGTGCATATTCATTCAGTAAGAGAATCCAGAGTTCGGGCGCATATAGAAAGCGCAGCCGGAACCAAGTGCCACTGGGAAGACATCAATTAATTAAATAATGAATCCTGCGATCTACGAAAAAACAAATCGAAAAGCCTCACAGACTAGGGGATGAAAGACCTAAAAGCAGTTATATAAAGCACTGCTGCAACTTTCTTTCTTTGCTACCGGCTTCTTTCAGTCCTCAAGTCAATCTTTGGAAATGTGTATCACCATACACTCATCTCATACCAGATACTGAATCTAGGGCTAAGTTCCAATCTTTCCTATTCTTGCACAAGCCATTCTTACTACACATTCAATGAAGGAATTGAATCAATAGGAGAAGAAGGTGCATCTCATGCCCTGTTAGAACGGAAATCAGAGTACAAGCTGCTATCGAATAGGCTTTGAGGGAGGAGAAGGCTAAGGCTTTCCTCTTTCTTGCTTGAAACTAATCCCGAGACTGACCAAACTCGCCTGTGACTCCTCTCCTACTGGTTTGAACTCGTTCACTTCGATCTCTATGCATCTTACCTTTTCCCTCAGAGATGGAGAAGGGAGAACTACGCAGGTTGTGCCGAGGGAGTTCCGGTATTTTAATTTTCCGCTGTTCGATGAGAAAAAGCATCCGTGAACTACCTATACCCGGTACTTAACTTAAGATGAAAGCCGGTAAGAATGTTGAAAGCCGAAGAAAGGGCTATTAGATGGGCGATTCGTGGAAGGAACGTGTTGAAGAGTGGAAAAGCTGATCAGCGAGCTTGCACATATGGTTCTCTTTGCTTTGGTTGGTGCTTAGCCGGACTAACGGAAAAGGTCCTCAATCTTCTCTTCTTCACGGCTTGCTTTCCCCCGAAACTTTAAGGCACTGCTGCTGAAAGCGATAGAGGGCAGTTGCTTATGTATTAGTTGATCGTAGGTGGTAGGCACAGCTTCGTAGACAGCTTGGCTAATATGTATATCTCAATCATATCCGGCATAAGACAACTAGATCAACTTAATGTTGAGGAAGACCAAGAAGTAGGTTTAAGGAGAGCGGTAAATGGGCTTCCTGAGGAGAGACCAACTGATCCCACTCAGTTGAGTAGGCGATAGGCGATAGATGGCATTGGCTTAAATGTGATATCAGTTAGAAGAGAAGGCACTGGCAACAGGCTAAGAAGAGGCGGAGACAGACTAGGTTGGTTTATCCAGGTTAGGCAGGTGAGGAAGAAGATGAAGCAGAAATAAGGCCCTGTACTACCTTACCTGCTTAGCCCTCTTTCCCTTAGGGCTAAGATAGTAGTTGTGGACGTGGGCTAATCAACTAGTCTAGGAATTAGCTATTTCCTGATACCTTTTCATCTTGAGGTTAATTGGCATTAGGGTGAGAATTGTATATTGGAGTTCTTAGTCCTAGGTAGTAGTTGGCTATGGGAGGTGCTCTAGAAGGCTGCATGATGAAGGCAGCTTTCAACCATGAACCATGAGTCAATCTTTCATAGTAGCCTCGACCATACATCTTTCTTTTCTGGAAGAGAGTTTTCGCTTCCGATTCCTTTGCTTTGGTTCTTTCTCTGTTAGGGGCGGGAAGTGCAGGTCTTGTCTGATTTGATTCTTGGAAGTAGTCTTTCCGCTACCTATCTTTCGGGTAACTCGTCCTGTCCGGAGTGGATTAGCGGATTAGCTTTCTTCTAGTTTTCGAGGTAGCCCTGCCTAAGGAAAGGAGTCCCTACTAAGACTAAGATGGAAAGGGTGATTACGCCAAAGAAATCCATTGTCGCCATATCTTTTTCTAGTTGAAAACCAATTCTCATTCTATGAGCAAGTGGATATATCTTATCTAAAAGGGCTTTTGAAAGCGCCGCGAAGGAGATTTCTTTGAATCCATCTCTCGTTTTTCGAGAACGAAAAGAAGCAGAAAGGAGATTTTGATCTTATATAAGGTAATGGCGGATAGAAGGCCAACAACATCGCCCACTTCGACGAGCAAGAAGAGGAGCCTACAATAGAAGAATAGGAAGTCGGAAAGAGATACGGAATGCTATCTAGTGAACAGAGTAGATGTGTAAGAAAGATGGACTTGTTATTGGATAAAGAAAGGCAAATAGAAGTCGAAAGGCCCGCAGCTGCATCCATCTCTCGAGAAAAGAAAGAATAGGTGTCAATCTGATGATTCGCCCTTTGATTCACTTTACCTTCGCCCATTAGTGATTTTAAAGCTTCCCGGGAAAGAGCTTCTTCTGTTGTGCTTACGATCTGTCTAGTTGTCTACGAGGTAAACTAACTACAATTAGGAATGGTCTGTTTTGGCTAGAAGAACTTGTCTCAGATGATTATAGAATGAGCTCTTAGATGATCATGGAATACAACATGTGCTTCTGAAGTAAACTAGGTAAACTAGCTCTATGGCTTCTTCCCTTCGCTATATCGATAGCTGTCTTTAAAGCCCCCCTCTATTGCATTTGTAACTCCTGCTGGTTTTGTTAGATGAAAATGGGCATAGGATTTGTTTAGCCTATTCGGCCCGCAACCCTATTGTTCAGCCACTGCTTCAACCCATTTACCAGCCATTACCCAATCCTTAACCTAGACCATACCCCAAACCTAGCACGTCAAAGGGGTGGGGCGGACCCCCTGGGCTTGACGGTACCGGAGCCGTCGCAAGTCAATGCGTCAAAGCCACAATAACCTCCTGACGTCTCCACCAGAGCCCGAAAAGGATGAACAGGCCTGCCTTTAAGTAATAGGAGGAGAGTGTGCAAAGCGTATTTCCGCCAGAATACCATGCAGAGTGAGCCACGACTACACCCTGCCGTTAGATCAAGTGCTTAAGTGTCAGCCTACCCAGGTGACTCTCGAAGAGGTGGTACAGTCGTACGAGAAGGTTGAAGCCGCATTGCCAGCACTCCCGGAGCTTGTCACACTCAAAGAGATCGTTAGTGCAGAACAGAGGCCAATCACTTTGGAAGAACTCATCGAGTGCAACGAGGTTCAACATGTTACGAGAAGAGGAGCTGTTAAGCCCAATTTGAGAGCCGAGAATCCAGTGGCCGAGACTTCACAGCCAGAGCCTATCCCGCGGTTCCAGTTAGACAAGCCCTCCGAAGACGAAGTGATTAAACAACTGAAAAGGAAAGCGGCCAATATTTCCTTCTGGGGTCTCCTAATGGCTTCAGAAAATCATAGACGAGCCGTCCTTGAAGTTAGCAACGCCCGGGATCTCGAGTTATCTATCCGGTCGAGGAAGAGGAAGAGGCGGATCACCATTCAATCCGTATGTCCAAACTGTGGCCGCACCTGCCTGCCTATGCCGCTTCGCCTTACCAAGTCACTAATTACTCTCTGCCTGCCTACGTCAATGCTTCTCAGAATCAGTACACTCCTTACCAAGGGAATCAGAACACCACTGCAAGGAGGGAACCCCGGAAGTTTGATCCGCTGCCAATTCCAATCAGCGAACTCTACAATCAACTGAAAGGTCAAGGCAAGCTGAGCCCGGTGCCTCCGAAGGATTATAAAGGCAACTATCCCACGTGGTATGACCCAGCTCAAAAGTGCGAATTCCATATGGATGGCCCGGGGCACTCTCTCGAAAACAGTTTCCTCTTGAAGCACAAGATCCAAGACCTCATCGACAGTGACCAGTTGAAGTTCCGTATTGTACCTCCAGCTGGACCGAACATTGCTGGGAATCCACTGCCAGCTCATGGGGAGAGAAAGGTGAATGCCATTAGAGAAGGAAGACGCCTTGTGCGAAGGGTGGAACACATAACCACTCCCTTGGGGATATTGCGGAATTGATAAGGCGCAATTTGATCATTACGTCTGCCAGTCTCCCAGAGGATTACTGATGATCCCACAAGAGGTTGCCCATATCACCAAGGAATAGTTGGACACACTCTCTACCAATGCACTGCCTTTAAAAGGATGGTTCAAGAGTTGATGGACCAAGGAGTTATGCTGGGCTGGAAGAGCGTCAATCGGTGCGTCTTTCGCTTTCTTCGTCTTTGCCCATTTTTCACTTCTCTTCCGCATACGACTTTCTACTGGTTTCATTCCTGATGACTTCTCTGAATGAAGGAAGAAAGAAAGGGCCTGAGTCAATCAGTCTACGGTCAATCCGACCTCAGGATTTCTATCCTGATTGGTTCTTGCACATGCTTGCTTTCCAACATGAGCTTCTTCTGAGCTGGCAAATGTTGCTAATTCTGGTACGGACCAGCTCGGGGCTTGCTTTCGTAGGGTCCAAATGGCGTCTGTGTAGTGCATCATTTTCACTCACTCTTCGAGCCCCTCTGTGAACATAGGAATTGGATGGATGACTCTCTCTTTAATGAGATGTCAAATAGCACCGGGGGTGCCCCTTACGAAAGCACCGACCTATCTCCTTTCCTGGTCACCGAAACACGGACGAGGGCTTCTCTTACCTCATTCACCCCTTTCTGTAGGTCAGGCAATCTTTCTTTCTATTTCGAATTCTGAATGATCAGGAAGGGCTGGACTGGTTGACCGAAGGCCCTACTTATCTTCCCGAGCTCATGGACTCTGTTCATGGAGGGTACTGAGCGAATCGACTACACGGAACAATCAAGCCCGAATTCCGGAAGAGAAGAATGTGGACAGATGGAACCAAAGAAGAGCTCTCCTCTTAGCGCAGGCAACATTTGACCCATAGATCATGAAGAAGGTGCCCCCTACACCGGACCGGAATCTCCATCCCGATTGGGGACTACTAAAAAGTAATTATCAATGGCTGGTTGAGCTCAAGCTGGTCACCACAGAAGCAGAACCAAAGCGAGCAGGACCAGTACCCTTAGTTATTCTATACCTTGGAGGAGAAGAGTTGAAGTACCCATTCGGGGATGAAGTTGCGTATTATCTTCAAATGCAACTCTAACAGCTAGGTTTCGAGAGGGCTATATCTATCTCCGGAACAGGGGGATGAAAGGGAGAGCCTGGCGAAAACGCGTACCAGACAGTGTTTTATCTGAGATGTCCTTTTTTCTCTCTATTAATTCTTATCTCTTCCCTTAATGCTTTTCACTTCTTTAATATATATATATTTTCTCTTCGCTACATATTCTATATAGTTGTTTAGCTTCCCGTTCGTGCCCCATTGGAGGATGGGGCACGAACGAATCTATCCTCATACTTAATAGACTGAAAGAGACAGAAGCAGGTCGATCAGGTATCGGTCTTACTAAATACCCTAACTATTAGAACTAACTTCACTAACTGAAAGAGACAAAAGCAGGTCGAACGGCTTACCGTCTTACTTACTGTATTAAATAGTTATAAGAGTGAGTGGTGCGAGGGCAGTACCACGAACGAATTAAATAAGAATATGAAATAAGAGAAGCCAGGTAGGGGGTGGCATGTGTAACCCGTTATAAGAGTAAGGGTCGTAGCGAGAGGACTAGTAAAGTCAAGCCTTACCTTACTCTTGAAAGTCTTTTCGTGTGCATGTCTGCTTTCTTGTTCTCAGATGCTAAATAACGGCTCTTTAACGCATCCCCGCTGCTACATAACCGCTCTTAGTACGAATCCCCTGCTAGTATGCCTTCCTTTCGTACCGATCGTCACTGTCTTTCCGGATCAATGAGACAAGGAGTTAGTAAGAGCTGTAGTTAGGGCCTTTGCCAAAGGAAGTAGAAGAAGGGGCACAGAAGGCGCTGCTAGTAGGATGCCCAGAAGAGGATTCTGTATAGTAGATATGCGAAAAAGGGACCTTTACCTAAGACATTTTCAGTATACAGGGATGCGTCAGAGCCGAGGTAAGGCAATAGGTTGGTCGAGCTTATTCCTCTCCCCTCGGTCGAGGTATACCGCCTCAAACTGAACTCTTATTTGAGAGATGTTGACCACCGCTCCTATTCCTAATGCCGGGCTAAGTCTCGTTCCTATCGACCTTCTTTCTTAGCTACCGTTCTTTCCTGCCATCATCGATTTAATTCCAGCGTATGCCGGCGTAGCTGGCCTGTCACGCTTTCAGATAGCTGGATCTAGAGCATTTGCTTAGCGAGTGGGAGTCGCGTTCGCAAGAGCTCTTTTCCGGGAGTCGTTCCCCAGTGGCAGCCTTCGAGGTCAGTTGTTTAAGATTCGGCTTATCCACATGCCCAGAAGTTGACCTTGGAACTAAAGCCCCAGACCTTGCGGCTTAACCAACGAAGGCAATTCCTATCCTTGTCAGACGATCTTGCATATCTATGTCCACCCAGCCGGCTGAACCTTCTTCGTCGGAGACTGAGTTTAATTACGATCCTACTTTGGAGACTTCCCTTCGGGATAGGTAGGATATGGCAAATGGTAGTCTACTCGGCATGCCAATGCGTCGATTTTTTGCTGGAGAAAGATAGCAGCCTAGATCACGAGTTTTGGACTATCGATAGGTCCCCCTCTGCCCTTTGTCTTTGCTTTTTTGCTTTAAAGACCCATAGGGTTCGCCTGCTTCACACCTTCTATGATAGGGGAAATGCTTCCGCACGAGTACCTATTTTTTTAGCATATCATAAATGAGCCTCTTCTGAGCCCGGGGCCCCCTCTGGGGAAGGACCCTCCCACTCTAGCTGAGGTACCCCATCTTCGATGAGCATCCTTCCCTAAGGACCTATTTCGGGTAACCTTTCCCAGATCCTGAGTAGGGAACTGCTGAGCAGGGCGGGGTTATTGCTTTTTAAAAATTCCATTCTTGGGAATTTCCCCATTTCTCAAATTCTTGATTGTCATGTCAGGGTTTAGACTTTCCGAGAACCCTCTGAGATTACTGGAGCTACTTTAGGGCTCGATCTCAGGTACTCTTGAAACATTCCCTTCTGTAGTCACCGGAAAGGCGAAGAAAGAAGACCGGACCCTGTACAAGATCCTTTTACCACAAGAGGAGCTGTTAAAGGCGCGTCAGAGACCAACATAGTTGCAAAAGACTTGGTAGTGGGCGTGAGAGCGATGACGAGCAAATGAACGGAGTGTACGGAGCGAGCACTAGAGAAAGAAACCTCAGACGGCCCTCTTTACCCCGAAAGCGGGGGCCCTGGTGCCAATTCGAAGACTGACATCTTACAACATTGCTTCAAAGAAAGAATACGCCAACCGAGGGCTGGCCCAAAAGAAAGAGGAAAAGCGCGGAAAACTCTTTGTGCTTGTATGAATTCATGCTTATCTCGGTTTGGACATCCGGAGCGAAAGCACGGTCCAGGTCAGCCGGAAATCTTTCCTCGAGACAGCTATCATTTAAGTGCAAAATCGCGACTTAACAACCTCCCGCCCAAAACTCTCATTTCTCTGGTTAGAAAGCGCCCATAGAATCGATCTGAAAAAAAGAACTCTTTCCTTCCTACAGCTATAACAGCCCGGCAGAAGCCTATATATAATAGTAGTGAACCCTTTCTAGTGATGTTTACACTTCTCGTGAAACTATTCATTCCTGCTCGAAATTGAGCTCGGTATGGCACAATAGATAAGTAGTTGGATGAGCCCCAAATCCTTCCTTTTCTACTCTTGAGAATCTTCCATTACCATTACCTCGATTACATCGACCCATTACTTGTATTCTACACTAAGACGAGACTTTTGGTCGAGTCATCTTTTGCTTCCTCGATTTCTTCTATGGCGGGTCAAGCTATTCTTTATGAGTATGTGGCCGACCTATAACGCCTTGTCAAGCAGCTAATCTTACTCAACCACTGTCAACTTCGAACCTCCCCTTTGATGAAGAGAACTCCAATAAAAGGACAAAGAGCTTGGCTAGGGAGTCTCTCTTTGAGACACCATTCGCAACATCGTAAAGGCTAGGAAAAGAACTAAACCAGCGGTAAGGCTTAGGCTTAGTCGCTAACAACACTGAGCTATTCACTTCGACGAACCGAACTCAACCTCCGGCATCCCAAGAAGCAAAAGAAAATTCAAATCTTCTCTCGCAGACTTTCTTCAAATGCATCGGATTCGCTTCAAGGTGTCCGGCCTTAAATTAAAAAAAAGGGTAGCAAAGCTAGCTCTTCGTATCATTGGCATTGGGCAGGTAAACCTGGCTACACAACAACTCCTACTCTAGCAGAGGATTGAGTTCCACACCACTCTTCTTCTGCTTATTATATATAAAATATATAAGCCAAGCGATTGCTTGATTGCCCTCTTTTTAGCTACTTACTCGGGAACTAGCTTCGCACCTCACCTTTGATGAAGAGAACTCAAAGGTGCGTAGCTTGTTCCACAATTAAACGGTTCTGCGTGTATCCCCTCACCTAATACCCCCTACTCAGGGTTGAAAGAAAGTAGCTAAATCGCCTGTATAACAGATCTACGAATAGCCAACGCCTCTAACAACGTATTTAAGGGGGTTAGGGCGGTTCCTTAGGCACCTTCACATCTACATCTACTTATAGCACGTACACACAAGCAAGCTTGAATCCTGTTATTTTAACTGAGAATGCCGTTACTTATAGCCTTTTAACGGCAGCTACACATTGGTCGAGACTCACACGACAGTCGATACTCAGGATTTCGTTTAGCTAAGTGGCCTGTAGATTAGAATAGTCAAGCTCACCCTAATTAAACATCTGCTTGAACTCCCGATCTACTTTTAAATAAACAAAAAAACTTCTCTAGCTAGATTAGAAGATTAGTATATGAATTCCCTTTTTACTTTATTTCCAAAGCCCCGCATGAGCAAGCCAAGCTACTCATGCCAAGCAGCTAACTTCGAGACAACTAAGGGCAAACTTCGAGCTAGAACTAATGGATTAGCATTAATAGTCAGTTTCCCGGGGGGATTTTTTTCCTATGCTTGCTGGCTAAACAGAGTTTCCTTCCCTTCCACACGTGCACTGAAACCAGAGTCTGCTACTCGCCTTAGGCAAAACCCGGAGTCTCTTGCTTGAACCGCATTCTCCTATCTTAAATAAGGCCTGAACGGTAGCGCATAAAAGCCTTGGAACGGCTGCCGCGCCTGATTCAACTCACCATTATTAGGCCTTCTTTGTCTTCGCATTACCCTAGTTCCTTAATCAAAATAGTCATAGGAGAAGCTGAGCTAGAAAACCTTCAGTCCGTAGCTCAAGTTCTCAAAGATTCTTCCCCTTACTCAGAGTTCTGGTTAGCCCACTTGCCCGAGCACACCTGAGCTCCTTTTGAGATCCTAGGGGTTGACTGTGTCCGCAGAGGTGTCCACGGAGGCATTTATTCTATTGTATTCCTCAATTACATCGACCCTCGGGTCTCGCACTCTATAATCGGTTAACCATGCCAATTAAGGGACACCCCCCCCTGTCCACCTCAGACTCTTACATCACTCCTAGATGAATGCCACCAGCTGACGCTTGTCTCCATTCACATGGCCTGACACTGTTCCCCAAGTGCCAGCAGTGCCCTAATTCTGGAAACATTCCTCACGTGCACGTCATGTGTACTTTCCCTATCAAGACCAGCCATTTCCTTCTCAGGAAAGATTCAAACCAACCCACAGCTCAATCAGTACAGTACTTTCTCAGCTAGTACCTCCCTCACCGGATACCTAAACTCTTATAGAGGATTATATAGCGGACCCCCGCGGCTCTCTCTCTAGGGTTGCCTCGATTCCCTCTCCTCAGGAGCTAACCTCACTCCCGCTCATTTCTTACGTGTACGTCTCTTGTACGGACTAATCCCTTTCATCCAATACCTCTCACATTGTGGCACCGCTTGCCACATCATCACTACTTTTGCCACCTAAGCAACCCACCAAGTAGGAAAAAGGGGGTTTAGAGTCCCACCTAGGAAGAGGGGCTTAGGACCCAATAATTGGACTCCGAGTCTACAAACCATTGGTCCGGGTAAGGTCTTCCAATATATATTTTATATTTATAGTAGCGGGGCCTTTGCGCAGGCAAGAAAGCTACAGGAGCCTGGCATTCTCTTTCTTCGGACCTGTATATTATTCCTTTCTTTCTTTTTGAATGCTTTACGGAATTTCTTTGACACAAAAAAAGTCCCTTTGTCAACCTGCTTTCACTCTTGTGGTTACTGATATAACTGGTGAAAGACGGGTAAAATGAATGGTAGATGATAGCTATTTTCTTTCTATTCAAGTAAGCTTTCCATGAATTGAAAGCTTTGATCTCCTTCATTTTACCAAAATTTTTAGTTACAAAACTAGGGCCAGCGAATTTAGACCCCTGGAAAAAGGGTTTAAAAAAAAAACTACCTAATATATATGTATGTGCACGGAAAGTCTTTTACCAATGAAAAGGATGAGGCTTTAGCCTAACGAGTTGAACATCTTTGTGGATTTTACAACCCATATCCTACCCAACCAGTTCATCTGCCACGTCTTCAGTACTCTTAAACTGAAAAGGCATCCTAAAAAGGAGGGAAAATGGATTTGACAAACGGGTTGTTTAAGTTGACAACATAGGGAAGAGAAAAAAAGCTATTCTTTTCTGTGGTTAGTGAACCCTTAGTTGGTTAGTGACGCACCTGCACCCGCTTGAAAGAGAGCACAACTATCTAACTTACCTTCCAGTTTTCTCTCCGCAGACTGCACAGAGAGAGAGATGGCGGATGTGAACAGGAGAGTGGAAGAGAGAGCATAGAGAGAGGGAAAGTGATCGTCGATAAATCATCCTCTTTTTTTTTTAATTCTATAATAAGTTAGGGATAGTCTTCATTGGGCATAAGTTTCCTTTTTTAAGATATCTGCGAGTTGTTCCTCTTGCAGTAGCTGATCTTGATTTCTTTGTTGGTTTCTGCTTCTATAAGAAAGAAAGTGGTATTTGATTTAAATATGTTTTGTTCTGCTGTGATGGACTGGGTTCTTGGCCATAGCTATTGCTGACTTGTTATCGCAGTAGATCTCGGTAAGATCTTCTTCTCGCTCCCCCATGTCTGAAAGTATCCTTCTCAACAAAATTGCTTGACTTGCGGTTCCAGCTGTTGCTATATATTAAGCTTCGGCTGATCATTGTGCGACTCTCGCTTTTTTCTTCGATGCCAAAGAGAAGATTCCGGAGCCAAGTGTAAAGGCATATCCTTTTGTACTCTTCATGTCGAAGAGATATAGGACGGAAGGTTTTTTCTAAGTAATAAACCCAAATATGAAGGGAGAATGAACATATGATGAAAAAAAAGTCCGCCCGACTTGAAACACTTATTGAGCTCTACCATTGAAATGTCCGTCACACAACGCGGCCCCTTGGGGCAGAGAGAGACTTTTGTCTACCACATTCGCTCTTATTTAGTCTCCTTAGGAATTCCGCGGCTCCCATTATGCATCCTTCAAAAGGGTCCACATTAGTCTCGATTTCGGGCAAAGCATTCAAAATCTTTCTCTGCTTGAGAAGCTTCAGTCCATGTCCGTGGAAGTTTAGATGGCAGAATCTTTTATGCCACATCCATGAATCCTGCAAAACTGAAGTTTGAGACCAATGAAAAATCGTTCAGAAGTTTTCACTCAATTTTCTTCTTTCGGTTTCGGCATTTCCAATTTTTAATTGAACTTATACTAATCTGAAAGAGGAAAAGTTAGGCGCTTCCTTTATATTTTAAAATTTTATAAGAAGAATCCGCCTTTCCTATAGGTTTCCCGGCCCGGAACGGGATAGAAACTCGCCGAAGCAGTCTATCCTTCGAACCGATTCAAGCTCCTTTGCAGATACGGAGCCGGACCGAAGCAATGAAGAAGGTGAACTCCCAACTAAGCTTGTCATTCCACACCCGAGTGTGGAATCCGAAGAATGCAGTAAGCTACCTCTCACCCCTCACTGGATATTGAAGCTTCAAGGCATCGACCGCATCAACTAATCCATTTCCAGTGCTTGGCGGGCCTCTGCTCCAAGGCAATCTCTTTCATTTCCATCAGCTGGGCATCTCATTGATTCACCATCCCTCGAGGGGCAATAAGGAGCCGAAAGCATGCATGGGTCTAGAACCCCCATCCCCCCATCCGATTCAGTGGAAGCTAGAAAGAGTGGTTTGCAAAAGTATCCGACATGTGTAAGGTGTGGTGGTCTCAAGTAGTTTTATCGCTGTGGTTATAGTAAACCGCCGCTTGCCCCTATTCCCAGTAGCGCTACTTGAATGTCATCAAAAATCAAAGCCCATTCCCTCTGTCTGTTGGTTATGTACAGGCACCCTGCTCTGCCTGCCTTATATCAACTTCACACCCACCCTGTGTGATATGCAGAGTTCTCAATAGTCAAAGAAGCGATCAGGCTTTTCCCATCCGAGAACCTAGATAACTTAGTGCTATTGAGACCATGATTCCTCAATGGCCCTCTACCGTAGTATAGGAAGTAAAAGGAGGATCATGTCGACTTGTACTGTGAAAATGAATCCTAACTACTAAAAAAGAACTAACGGTACTTTCACTTTAACAGGAACCCGACCCCCTTGCCTAAAAAGAGAGAGATGCGAGATGCGCTTCAGTTGCTGATGCCCTACGACCTTTGTTACCTTAAAAGCAATGTCCACTTTCCTGTGCTACCGAACAATAGTGTAAATAGTCAATAGCTCTTTCAGTCCTGCAGTTTTAGCAGGCAGTAGGCTAATAGGCATATCTCATTCAACGCCGGCATACGAAAAGCAGAGCAACTTGACTATGAGCAAGTCCAACTCACGAGACACTTCGTGCCTTCCTTCATCTCTCTTTCATAAGCAGTAGTCCATTCATATCTCATTCATAGGCTGTAGGCATACATAGGCTTCTGTATTTGTGAAAACAGTTTTCGTAGGCGGTAGGCAGTAGGCAGACGCTTAGCTGGCGATAGGAGGCACTGGCTTATGGCGGTACGAACTACTGGCACTGTCATCTTTCTGCGCTGATCTGTCTGCTCATCCGGATCAATTGCCTTCTACTTTTCCCTCTAGATCATCGATACCTGGAAGGGTGGCGGGGTCCCGTCCCTCTCTCTTGGCCGGCCTATTCTTGTCCAGTAATCCTTCTTCTTTCGTTAAGAGTTCCGCGCTTTCCTTCTTTGGGTGGCATCGTATAGTAAGGTGAAAACTTCTTCGAGGCCCCGTCGTCTAGGACAGAGAGGATGTACGTATAGAGAAGGAAAGTCTATTTTTCCCAGAGTATAGCTAACTATAACCCAAGATAAATCTTGACGAGGTTCTTCTTATTCAGTAGCAGATTCGGATAGTGATCAGTACCCCTCTCGTTCTTCCCATAGAAAGTTTTTTTCTATGAAAGCAACTAAAGTATGAACTCCGAGTCAATTATATAATTATATAAAGTAGCTCTTCCTCTAGTTCTTCTAGTTAGTGACTTCGCTACCTTTATAGAAGACCGAGAGTCAGGGGCTACCTTAAGCCATGCTCCTACTAAACCTAAACCACCCGCCCAGCTCCAGAATCATCTTATTCCCTACCCGATCCAACAACAGCCCCTCCTGCGCCAACCGAGCTAACAGCCCGATAATCCAACTTTGGTTTACCTACCGTATGGTTTAACTTTCCCGAGTTCACCACCCTCCTCTGGCTCATCATCTCTACCAGCGTCTATATGCCTTTTTGACTCACATCTGCTCACCGCATTCCTCCTTCCCGGCTAATCGCGAAAAGGAGCTGCCTTGTTAAGGAGTCAAGCGCTACTATGGCTTCAAAATCCCGTCCCAACTCTTGCCAAAGGCTGCGGTGTGGCATGCTCAACAAAAGCATTCAAAAGCAATCACACTTTCAGAATTAGAATCTTAAATCCGAAATCTCAAACGAAAAAGCGCCATACTTTAGAAGGGGATTTCTCGGTCTAATCTTTTCGATCAGTCTCATGCTATCGGAAGTCTCGGTGGAGGTACAGACACAAACTCTGCCAACAGTGGAAGTTGTAGTGAATCATTCTGGCCCTACAGCGATCCAAAAACCTAATAACCCAAAAGTCGCAGAAGTGGGTCACTCAATTGACAATCAGGATTCATGGCACCCTTCGCACGTCTTTATAGTTTATTGATTCGGGCTCAGACTAAATTGAGAAAAGATCTTGTCCCCGCCCCCCCTCTATAGTAAGTTGTAAGTACTACTGCGCCCCTATTTGAGTAAAGGCCCTTTTCTAGTTAATTCTTTCGCGCGTCAGCGCTCATCCGTTGCTTGTTGGATTCACTTACCGAATTTGAGTGGCTCCATGTCACAGCCATATAACTTGTCACAACTCAACACTCCTTCAATCGGAACTTCTCCTTACACCGGAGAGAGAGAAGGCGCTTTAGCCCACCACATGGAGGGTTGTATATACCAACAACCAGGTTTAGCAACTAGAATAGGAATGGCGGGCCAAACAACTTCATGAGCTCTGACTTTCCTTCTGTTGGTGATAGTGATGGTGCGGGGTCGGGGGATGGATACTAGTACTGGGACTGATTCCGATGCGAGGAATGCTCCTACCCGCGCTGTCTCCTCGTCCATACCTATAGTACCTCTATCTCTTAAAGCTCCGGAGAATCTTCTATTGGAAATGGATGTGGATACGCGCGTGCGCCCATACCTGTAGGGATACTGGCTATATAATCGGAGGCCCCGCCTACGTTACTTATTCCATTGCTGGATCCACCTTCCGGGCGATGGTTCCACTGCTGGATAAACAACTCGGCAAAGTGGCTCTTAAATAAGCTGTGCCTGGCATCAACTGAATATGGATCTTCGATAAAGGGCTATGGACCTGGACCCTCCTACAGGAAGATGAAGTACGTAGTCCTACCCACCCACCAAGTTACCAAGCTCTCCTCCTCCTTGTGCAAGGCCCCTTAGGGCCTTTGACTTGCTTTTTTTCTTTCTTTTGCCCTCGACCTCTTCTTAGCTTACCCTTCTCGGGAACCCTAGGAGCCCCATTTCCGTAGCTGCAGGATACTAAGGAGCTTCTGTTGTTGCATCTGAGTTGATTGAAATTCCTACTCCTACCCTACATGTCTTGCTTGAGTTAGCCAGTTCCTTCAGGAGAGAATCCACTCTGCTAAGGATAGGATCATCGACTTGCGTGTGTTAAGCATATAACAAGTCTTCCTTCTCATGGCCAGGCCATCCATCCCTTTCTTTTCTACCTTCCATTATGAAATTTATAGAAAGAGGTCCTGCAGGAGTGATCTATTCTATATATACGATGATAGCACCAATGATCGAAGCAGGGGCTAAGAGCTAATCATTATACGGATTTTTCGCGATACTGATCGAGCAGATCTTCATTCCGGGATAATCACTACTCGACGAGTTAAGCGAGACAAGGCCCGCCCTAGGAGTCCCCGGAAGATAGAGGCAAGACAAGCCAATCATTCACACCTGACTTTCTCTATATTAACTTTTTCTATAGCTAGTCCTATTGAGTAAGGGAAGGCGTTGGTACGGAGTCACGTCAGCTGTGGATATAGACTAGGCTATAAGGAACGGAGTCTTAAACTATGGACCGAGACTACACTAAGGAACAAGGAAGCTTGACTGAGAAAAGAAGTCAAGGAACGAAGCTGCTTCTCTAATAGCCCCGTTGAATAGGAGGGCGAAGGCTTTTTGAAAAAGTCTTTTTTGTCTTGAATTTATATTTAGAGAGAGGAGGCTTCAAGTTCTTAGGAAGAGCCGTACGAGGCAGCTCACGTACGGTTCGGGAGCCGAGCCCCAGCACAGGGGCTTAGGTCAACACTTATATAATAGCCAGTCATCAATTTTAAGCAGGCAAAATGGTGATGAATTGCGATTGGTCTAAACCTTCGACCCGTGACTTATTGTGACCCGCCCGGAATGCCCATCCATACTAAGACCTTATTCACACAGCGAAGAAAGGCCGAGTGGAAGGGGGCAGTCAGCTGGCTGCTTCTTGGCCACGCCCCCCTGCTTATAGACACGAGATACTTGATCTAAATTCTCAAATAGGAAATTGCATACCATTAGCCGATATACGTATAGTAACATGGGTACATGATATTGAATGTCATCCAGGCGGCTTGAACCACAGGAACTTTTGCTAAAATCTAAAATAATGAAGTGAAGGAACCGGCACCCCCTAAACTCTCTCTTACTCTTAGGCTTGTGCGACTACCTTCGGGTGTTGAAAAAGTCATTGATTCCCGATGCCGAGCTACTATTGGTATAGTTTCCAATCCCAACCATGATGTACGTAAACTTAGAAAAGCTGGATAAAGCCGGTGGTTAGGCAGACGTCCCATTGTTCGTGGTGTTGCAATGAATTCAGTGGATCATCCTCATGGAGGAGGTGAGGGGCGCACAAAAGGAGGTAGACTTTCGGCGTCACCTTGAGGGAAGCCCACCAAAGCTGGATTTCGGGCAGGGGTGGGGAAACGTAGAAATGAGTTCATGCCACGACGATCTATATGGAAGGGCAGTTTTGTTGATGCATTCCTGTTGAGAATGAAGAAGAATAGAAATCTTCTTTTGAACAGGAAAATTTGGTCACGTAGATCTTCTTTCTATTTTGTTTTGCCGCAATTCGTTAATTGCTCCGTACGAATTTACAATGGAAAAACCGTTGTAAGATCACTGAAGGATCAACAATTTTGAGAGTTTGCTTTTACACGGACTTTCGAGAACAAATATTGGACCGGGAAGAAAAAGGGGAAAAAGTCAAGAATTTTGAGAGTTGCGCATATGGCACGAAAAGGAAATCCGATTTCGGTCAGACTTGATCTGAATCGTAGTTCAGATTCAAGTCGGTTCAGTGAGGGCGACCGCGAAAGTCACCGAATGGGTCAGTCTTTTCCTTTGTCCTATATTAAAAAAAAAGCGTGGGAGGACGTTGCAGATGTCCGGGACGGACACGACTTCTTCTAACGCTAGAAGACCACAGGAATATACCCGGGACCAGAGCATGTCGTGAAAGAAGCACACTGGGCGAGCGTGCTTCGACCGTGTCTCCGGGGCACAGTTGAATGTAGATATCATAAACGCGAGGTGCAGGATACCAGGCCGAGAAACCCGGGCAACCACCCCCTATGTGCCGATCGCTAGCGCATCCAGGGCCCCGGCGCCCAGCTCAAATCGAGAGGCCTAGCCTGATCTGAGAAGTGCTAATTCGGTTCGGATAGACTTCATTCAAGAACGCCGCCGCCCCAATAAGAAAACAAGTGCTAAGTTTCAGATCAGTGAATAAACCGAAACGAAAGAAGAGACGTTTCTCGCTCGGCGCCTAAAGCGCACTATGCTCCGCTTCAACAAATGAGAGTTTTCGGTGGAACCGGTGAACCACGCGAGCTGCTTAGATGCGTGGGACAGAGGGCTCATAGTACCTGCTAGCGCGGCTATGCAGTGGAAGGGAAGGAGCCTAAATCGACCCCCACCCGATCAAGTACCAGAGGCCCACTTAGGTTAGGGGGCATTGTCCCTCAGTTCTTACCAACTTCCGGTGTGTAATCGACATGTTGCTAGCTTCAACTCGGTTGAATAAGAATCATTGATTCCCTCTGCTGTCCATTTCTTATTCATTCAGGGTGCTCGGCCGGTGCTCCTTTCTCAAACCAGAACAACCCTTAACGTTAGGGAAGCCCACGGAGCGGGAAGACCACCTGAGCGAACCGACCGAAGGGACTTGACTTATCCGAACCGAACGATAGCGGCTTAAAGCTAAGCCTATCACGAGCAGCGTCGCTGCTTGATCGGCGGGTAGGAGCATTTCAAAGTATGGGGCAAAGGATCAAGCGCTTTGATTTTGTCCCCCGGGATCCACCACAGGTTGGGTTTGAGTGAGAGCCGTGTGATGGGTGACTATCCAGCACGGTTCGGAGAGCACTTTTAGTCTGCGCTGGTGAATGGAAGCCCACCCTATCAAGCAAAAAAGAAGCGGCTCTTTCCATGGCGGAGTAACTATTGACTCTATTTATTATTATGGTAAATCAGTGTATCAAGATGTCAATCTGAGATCTTATTTCGGTTCGATACGTCCACCTACGAGACTCACCTTTGGCTTTCGTCTCGGTAGGTGTATTATTCTACATTTTCCCAAAAGAACATTCATTAATTTCTTTCTTCCCCGTCGACCACGACGACTGAAACGACGCGAAAAAACCAGACCCGGAAAAGAGAAGGGCCGGTGGTGGACATTCGGGAAAGTCGGGCCGATCAGGTGTCTTCATTCAAGCGACAATACAGAAGAAGAACGAAACGAAGTGAGAGGCCGGGGGGCAGGGAAAAGAGTCGAGTCGATCAGGCTCGACGACCGGGAGAAGGAAAACGAAATCAGGATTTGGCCGAAAAAGAAGCAACGCTATGGATACCATGACCGATCACCATCGATAAAGAAGAATCTTTCTAAATCACTTCGGGTCAGCGGGGCCTTCAAGCATCCGAAATACGCCGGGGTTGTAAATGACATAGCGTTCCTGATAGAAAATGACGACTCCTTCAGAAAAACGAAGTTATTCAAGTTCTTTTTCCCAAAGAAGTCCCGCTCCGACGGCCCGACGAGTCATCTACTTAAAAGGACCCTCCCTGCTTTCATCCCTCTCCCTATCGGTCGAGATCTTCAAACGTTCCTCTCCTTGAATTATTCGGTCATGCAATATTTATTGAATACAAAGAACCAAATAAATTTCGACCCCGTCGTAGTTCTCAATCATTTCGTGGCACCGGGCGTGGCTGAACCATCTACGATGGGGGGAGCGAATGCACAGGGAAGAAGCTTAGATAAGAGAATACGTTCTCGCATCGCTTTTTTTGTAGAAAGCTCGACCAGCGAAAAAAAGTGTTTGTCCGAAGCCAAAAAGAGGTTGACTCACTTCATTCGCCAAGCGAATGATCTTCGCTTCGCGGGAACAACAAAAACCACCATCTCGCTTTTTCCTTTCTTCGGTGCTACCTTTTTCTTTCCAAGGGATGGGGTTGGGGTGTATAATAACTTTTTTTTTGAGGATGCCCGGGAACAACTCCTAGGTCAATTAAGGATCAAATGTAGGAACCTCATGGGTAAGGATAAGGTAATGGAATTGATAGAGAAATTCATAAACCTAGGTGGGATAGGAGAATTGATAAAGGGAATAGAGATGATGATAGAGATCATACTGAGAAACAGAAGAATTCCGTACGGGTACAACTCTTATTTGAACGAAATGAAAAAAATGCGATCTTTGTTGTCTAATAGAACAAACACTAATACCTTAATTGAGTCGGTCAAGATTAAATCTGTTTATCAAAGTGCTTCTCCGATTGCTCAAGACATCTCTTTTCAACTGAGGAACAAAACAAGATCATTTCGTTCCATTTTTAGTAAAATAGTGAAGGATATTCCATTAGTAATGAAAAAGGGGGTGGAGGGGATCCGTATATGTTGTTCAGGTCGATTAGAAGGTGCAGAAATAGCTAGAACTGAATGCGGAAAGTATGGAAAAACATCTCGTAATGTATTTAACCAGAAAATAGATTATGCTCCTGCGGAAGTATCTACTCGTTACGGAATCTCAGGTGTCAAAGTGTGGATTTCATATAGTAAAAAAAAGGGGGGACATGCTATATCCGAAACGTACGAAATATAGTAAATATCGTAAAGGCAGATGTAGTAGGGGTTGCAAACTGGACGGTACACAACTTGGTTTTGGAAGATATGGCACTAAAAGTTGTAAAGCTGGTCGTCTTTCATATCGAGCCATTGAAGCAGCGCGTCGGGCTATAATAGGACAATTCCATCGTGCTATGAGCGGACAATTCCGAATAAATGGTAAGATATGGGTAAGAGTTCTCGCAGATCTCCCTATTACCGGGAAACCTACAGAAGTCAGAATGGGAAGAGGAAAAGGAAATCCTACGGGTTGGATTGCTCGTGTGTCCACGGGACAAATCCCATTTTCAATGGATGGTGTGAGTTTGTCAAATGCTCGACAAGCCGCTACATTAGCGGCGCATAAACCATGTTCGTCAACCAAGTTTGTTCAATGGTCGTAACGTAATTGGGAAAAACCGGGCCGGGATTCAAAAGAATTAGGCGAAGTGTTTGTTCCTGAACGACGGAAGTGGAAAGACACTAAGGGAGAGGGATATACTCCTTTATTTTTGTAATCGCCGAAATTGTACGATGAACCTTTTTGTTCCAGACGTACGACCCCGAAACGTAACTGTTTATTAAGCCGGGCCCGGTTTAGAAAGTGATAGTAGTAAGAATAAATAAGAAAGAGAAGAGCTAAGATTCAATTCAGGTAATGAAATTTTGGGAGAAAGGAGGAAAAGTATGTATATATCTGGGGGTGGGGCTATATGTATGTAGAAAGGGATCAGTCTCTATCCATCCGGATACTCACGTAGGCTACCAAGTAAGTAAATTCAGGTAATGTCTAAATAACAATGAAGCAAGAGCAAGCCAACAAGCTCAAACATAAACAGTTAGTTGGCAAGCTAGCTGCATTTCTTGTGAGTCGACCGGCAAGCAGCAGAGGTAAGATCGACGCAAGGGCCACATACGTACATCAACCGCATGTGTATAGTGCGGTTAGTAGGTGAGGGCAGCATTGTTGTTCCTAGTCTCTGTTAGCAGGGAGCCTACTGAGTTCCCGGGGTCGGGCTGAGGAAAACGTGAAGAATTGCCATTTTATGAGCTTGTAAGACCCGTTGAAGTCCCCGCGAATAAAGAAAAAAAGGCTATAAGTAGGTCGTTTGCTATTGCTATAAGGGCTGCGAGGGCAGTAGCACGAACGGGGAAGCTAATATACTTTAAAGAGAGATGAGCTAACGAAAGATCGTGCAATAAAAAGATAAAGAAAGAAAAAGGAAGGAAGATCCGTAGGCCAGAAGAGATAAGATATGAGACAGAACGAAATGGTAAGTTAAACACAAGAAATTAAAGAATAAAAAACTATTATCATAGGGAAATAGAAGGAAAGCAGGCAATGGACAAGGACAAGAAGAAAAGATGGCCTTTAGAGAGCTGACCTAGCAGGCCACCACCTTCACCTTAATCCATTTATTGCTAAATAGGAAGAGAAGTCGGAAGAGGAAGAGAAGTCGTTGAGCTTTGAAGCTGTGTCGGCCAATATCATATCAGAGACCAGTGACTTCGGCATCGAGACACTGACTCCCAGATCAGCTAACCACTCTTTGTAAGGCAGAGCTACTTTCTGATCCCCAATGACCGTCATCGAGAAGAGCGTAGTCTAGAAAACGACGACCGGGATATATACATCCTCAGTTGCACACCACACAAGAAAGTGGTGACAGAGAGAAAACAAAGGCCAAGACGAGAGGTAGCCCAACGGCTGCCCGCTATTAAAGCAGACACTAAAGCCCTTTCTTGAGTCACTAGGAGCCTGAAACATCTTTCTACCAAGATGAAAGTAAAGACCAGCTAAAGAGACTTCGCGACCGAACAAGCTCTTTCTTGACCACCGTCTCCAACAATTGCAGCGGAAACCTATTGGTCACCGCCGACAAATCAACAGAGAAAAGGTGGTCCAACCGGGCGAGGGGAGCGGTTTGATTTAATGTCCCATCACATCCGTGGGTGGGCATTCGCTGCAGAACCTCCATACACCAACCAGTTATGAGCCGGCCTTCTGAGAGCCTGTTTCAAGGCCTTCGGTATAGCGAAGATACGAAGTTGACCTGCTCCCTCCTGCTTGATTGAAGAGCCTAAGCGTCCAAAGGAGAACTGATCAGAAAGAAGTTCACCCAAGCTTAGATCACCCTGATTTTACCTACCGAGACCACAAGCAAGCCGCTAAAGCCCTTTCCATCTTCATAGGTACGAGTGGTGACGACAGAGCCCGTCCTTCCATTCCTATAGCTCTTTTGGCGTTAACAGCACCAAAGCCCAGGGTTAGGCCAATGGGTAATCGGGGTTAAGCCGAAGTCTGTATTTTCGAAGGCGATCAAATAGTTTTTGTAAATGAAGGGTCTTCACGATCCGGCGATCATGTCGTCGACGTAAACCTCCATCTCCTTGTGCATCATGTCGTGAAAGAGTCATCGCCCTTTGGTAAGTGGCACCGGCCTTTCTTTTTTCAAACCGAAAGGCATGACTTTCTAACAGAATGCCCCACCTGATATGGTGATGAAGGACGTCTTTGTCTGATCTTCCTCGGCCAACCTTCTTTTGTTTCCGCCTGAGAAAGCGTCCATGAATGAGAACTTCTCATGTCCGGCCGTTGAGTCGACGAGGACATCTATGATGGGGAGAGTGAAGTCATCCTCTTGTCAAAACCGCCTTGTGACACCGTCTTTCACTTGCTGTAGAATAGGGCAGCAACAGCATCCTTCTGAGTTTCAGCCTTGATCTGCGGCGCTTTCCACTCGTACTACCGCTGCCACATATGGTTCAGAAGTCTCAACCCGGCTGAGAGCGTCTGCAACCACGTTCGTTTTGCCCGGCTTGTACTCAAGGTGATTTCTCGTCGAACTAAGCCAGGAATTCTTGCCATCGCGCAGACCTCTGCGTGAGCTTGTCGCCACGTTGTCCGTGTACACCACGAACTTTCCTCCGAGCAGATAATGCCTCCAGAGACGCAGGCAGTGCACCACCGCCCTCATCTCCTTCTCATGGACAGAATACCTCTGTTCTGTCTCATTTAGCTTCCGACTCTCATAGGCTACTTACTGGATGTCCACACTGCATCAACACGCCGCTGATTGCTCTATCTGATGCATTCGTGTGCACTTCGAAAGGCTTGTCGAACTCGGGCAACTTCAGCACAGCACGGGTTCTGTCGCCACCGACATCTTTAGCCTGTCAAAAGACGTTTGACAATTGAAAGACCAGACCCACTTCCGGTCTTTCTTCAAAAGATCAGTTAGCACAGCTACTTTCTTCGAATAGCCCTCACTCAATAAATAGCCTATAGTAATTGGCTAGGCCCAGAAAAGATCGTAACTCCGATACCTTAGTGGGCGTAGGCCAATCTACTATCGCCTGGACTTTCTTCTCATCAATTGAGACTTGTCCTTGAGTTATGCGATGCCCAAGGAACTACATTTCTGTTTGGGCAAAACTCAACCGCTAAAGCCCTCTTCAAGTATAGTTGAGCTAAAGCCCTCAACTTGTCCAGCACAAGCCTGAGGTGTTGCACATGTTCCTCAAGGCTGTTGCTGTACACCACAATCTCGTTGTAGTACAAAACTCAAAAGATTTCATTATACGGACGAAGAACATCGTTCATTAAATTACAGAATATAGCAGGAGCATTTGTTAAGCCAAAAGGCATTACAAGATACTCAAATGAACCGTAACGCGTTACCATCGTCGTCTTTGGCTCATCGCCTGCGGCAATCCGTACCCGCCCGAAAAGTATAACTTGGTGAAGTAGCTCGCCTTCGCCAAGCGATCGAACAGGTCAGCGACAAGGGGCACCGGATACTTGTTCTTGACCGTGACTTTGTTGAGGGCCCGATAATCAACGCATAACCGGAGCGAACCTTCTTGCTTCCGCTGGAATAGTACGGGCGCTCCATACTTTGCCTTCGAGGGCTGGATGAAGCCGGCATTGGATAGTCCGCGGGGTAGCTTAAGCCACCCACTGGTTAGTTAGGTGGTGGCGCAGAAACCAGGGCCAGTGTCACCATCAATACATCAAGAACCAATGCATGCGGGATAATCGGAAGTGTTACCCAGCGTCGAAGAAAGAAAGATAGAAAACTAGGGATTGGAGGGCTCCATATGCCTTTTGAAAGATTCTTGCTTTGTATTTGAAGTTCCGGGATCCGGCACCATTGTCGCTGAAAGACAAGAAAGATTGGAATATTCTCTTCCTTATGTGGATGTAGTGGATAAGCTCTACGTCTTGGGATAGGCCTTCGGATTGGAACAGCTATTCTAAGAGCGCGCTGAATCCAACCCTTGCACGTTCTCCCTTTGGCTAAACCACCACCTCAGGCTAAGCCTTTTTCCTGGCTGGCACTTACTCACTACTACTTTCTTCCCGTCCCTTTTTCAATTTCAACTAAGCTTGGCACAGCCACCTAAGAAATTCAGTCACGGTCACGGATCAGGAGAGAGTGACTTGTGTGACGCATCTATATCTGGCGAAGATCGGTTATTCCTTCATCCCAGAATGCAATCTTAATGCATCTACAGTTGGTTGAGTTTCTGTGCCTGGATGATCAGTGATTATTTCGTCTGGTTGTACCGGAACTCTTGTTTCTTTCCTCGCTTGACCTGCACCCGCTAACCGACAACTGAGTTTAGTCAGCTCAACAGTAATATGAATCCCCTTTCACAGAATCGTAAGGGTGTTAAACACAATCATTCGAAAGTGCCGAAAAGATAGAATTTACTCTGATCCGCTTACCCTTAGAGCAACAAAAGAAGGAGTTTCCCTATAAACCGCCCGACGAACTGTGCTATGGCTGTGAAAACGGATCTGCTTCACTTTAGAGCTTCCCGCTTAAAGGAGCGCTTGAACGGAACAGGACTGCCCTAAACCGCTTACTGAAAGGAAATTCTCTACGACCCCCGGTCGCCTACTAACTTGCCTAGCTTCCGCTTTCGGCAGCTGGAAGCTACAAGCTACTTCACAACTAATCGCGGCTGTACCCGACAAGAGATTCTTTCTACGATTCCCGAGAGCCGGTACCGAACTATCCGAAAGCCCTCTCTAAGCCCTTTTAAAGGCTTAAGAAGAAGGATTGGATGATCTGCGGAATGAGAAACTGCTTGATTCGATGGGGATGGGTATGATATCACAGACGTGGATTGCCTTTCGCACGAGAACGGGTGGATGGGAGGGTCCCTGGGTTCATACAGGTTGGCTCCTTCCGTCCGAATTGGTTTTGTGGGTCCCTTTTTTTACTCCATACAAGGTAAATCGAACGCGAGTGATTCAGAGTAACCCCTAAGAAATCCATCTCCACGTCTCTAGAATTCGGGGGTCAAGTACAACCTGTGGATCGTCAAAAAGGTCGTTTTCCTGCTTGCAGAAAGCAAAATAGACTCGTCATCTTACGGCATTTCTATGCACTGCAGACTAAAGCTGGCTTGCTTTCTTGCCTTGCTATGAGTGCTCGCTCCCTTCACCGACCCACCTCCCTTTATTCTCGTTCCTTGCTTCTATTATCGTATCGTTCTTTCTTTCTCTTCCTTCGCCCGCCCGCCCAGGACCGGAAAAACGGAAGAACTATGAACGTGGAATCACTAGAAACTGATTAGTGACGAGCAACTAACGGATAATGCGTTCATTTGGCACCTTCGGGTTCGGGCGTCAAACCCAAATCAGCTATAGAAACTAATATGTTGAGTGCTAGACCGGTCCGAGAACTGATGCGAGCACCCTAATGGATCGAGCAGTCACTCCACCTGTGAGAAAAACTCCAAACACGACCGAAGGAGCGTAGCACTTTATGAATCGTTTCCCCGACGGTGGAAACATGGGAACAACAACTCCGGAAAGAGCGAGAAAAAGAAGTAGCTATTAGAAGTTTGAGTTGGAGCTTTCCGCACCTGCTTCGGGAGTATGGGAATAGTTACATTCTTTGTTGGGTGGGAATAATAGCCAGTAGGTCCAGGTGCTGGGTCCACCGACTCCTCAGATCGATCACTAAACTTAGGTCGGCTCGAACACGAAGCCCAGAATATAGATATGAATCTATAATGTGACTGCTTCAACGGCTGCTTTACCGACTGCTTCCTCCTCAGAATCTGGCTCGCCTTGACTTCATGGTCGAGAAGAGCCTAGCTTTCGAGAATGTTATGATATGGCTTGGCGAGAACTGGCTGAAGCATCTAAAAAGGGAAGCGTCCCGGGACTTTGCGAAGAGCCATCATCTCTTGAACAGCATTGTAAAGTCCATCTAGATAAAGAGGTGCCTCATCCTATCGCCGTCAGAGAGCTGGTTAGGGGTAACCTCAGTGCATTTACGAATTTCATTAGCAGCTTTAGCCTTCCTGGCCTAACCCGACCTCTTTCTCCAATCGAAGTCAGACTTGCGTACTCTGAGACCGTTCTGGGGACCTTGCTTGCCCTTCTTCCCTCTCGACAAACAACTCCGGAGTGAATGCCTTTGATGCGACTAGCCGGGCGGGTGGAAGTCGAGTGAGGAATAGTCTCACTTTTCCGTTCAGTAGTTCAGCACATCGGATCGTGCAGCCGAGGTTTTTAAAATTCCCCCTATCCAATAGTGGTTGGATAGGCCGATCCTTAAAGGGATAGCCAACTGAGTAGCCATTGAAAGATGATTCCTTCGACCGATATGCCTCTTTCAAGATCTGAACCAGCTTCGAAAAAGAATGGAAAAGAGACTGAAGTCTTCCTCGCGTCTAGCTGTCGATTGGTCTGATTTCCCAATGGTCTATCCATCGCCGTCGTACCCACCCGCTCCAGTCGGTGTATCGGAAAGATCATACGGGGTTAATCCATGCTGGTTAGCATCGCAGCAAGACCGAACTAAAAAAGAGAAGCTCATTTATTATGTATGTATGCTATATTATGGATAAAGTCCCCTCCCCCCCGTTCGTTCCTCTCCCGTTGGTCGAGCTACAACCCTCTCCTTTTAGTCGAGTACAAGTTACTTCGATAGGCCTCCCCCGTTTGGGCTCTCGCTCGAATCGGAACTTTTATGCGCGTTGGTAGGCTTTCGACTCAATCTAATAGCCGGGCGCCAATAAAAGAGAAAGTTTTCGCATGGGCTCATCATCTGATGCAGAACTGATTTCATAACCACCATCCATCACCAATCACATTCCATATCCCACTTCAAACTTTTCGATTCTTTTTTAAAGGGCTCTATAAAGGCATTCCAGCTTCAGAGGCAGGTGAGCCGGGTCAGGAAGGAGTTTGACTGCTGGGATGGGATCGGATCCTATTCGAAGCACTCCACCACGAAAAAGAATCTTCGGGTTGGATAGGCAGTAGAGATAGGAGTTCGGGCGGGCTTTCAAGACAGAGATGCACTACTCCATCTGGAAAGGGCTTTCCCTCGAAGGCCAGAAGGGAGTCAAAAAATCAATAGAAAAAATCCCTTCCCGGCCGACGGGACTCTACGTCTGGGTCTTATTCCATCTCAAACTCGGATTAGGAAGAGTGCCCTTTTTCTACAGATCAATCATAATCATAATAAACAATACAAGAAAAGAAATGGATTCTCCTGCCGGCGATAAAATAAAGAAAAAAAGGGGGAGATAGGGACGAGGAGATTAAGGATAGATAGTCACTCCACTCCATAGATAGTGAACACAGATTTTAGTTTCATTTTAAATTCCTTTCAGGTCAAAAACGCGGACTGCTGGTGGGGCAGGGAGAATGGCTTCTTCCGCTTTACAACCGGCCTTAGAATTCACCCTACCTGTCGATGAAAAAATGGGATTTTAGAGGACCACCTGCTAGCGGATCAGAAAGATTTTTATGGAATTTCCTACTCCTGCCTGAGCTTTCCGATCAACCAATCCCCTATTTCAGGGACATCTCTGTCTTAGGTAGGGCCAGGGATCTCTGATTAGTCGAATGAGCCCATCCCTCTGGCCTATCATTTATTGGTCGATCCGGCTGGTGGCTCCTGCATCTCCGGCGTCTCCATGGGGGCCCTTTTTGCTGCTAGGAGCCCCTCGAGTCGAATCAATAGAAGTCCCAATAGAAGTTTACTGACCCCCCGGCTCGTCAATCGACGATCTACTGCTCCCTCTTAGTTGCAGATGCCCATGCTTTGATTCGAAAGCCCTAGCCAGTGATGAATCCCCAGTAAGATCGGAGTCTTGAATTCCTCCTCCCTTCACCAGTTTGAACCCGTCCCAGCAACGGACACCTTCCTACTGCAAGGTGAGGCTCTGCCCTTCCCCTAGAATAAACTCCGGGTCGGAGGAGCAGCTAGTTCCAATTCTTGAGCAGCCGAGATATTGAACAACGAACATTTGATTGAATTCCTTGCCAAACCCTGGGATGAGAGGGAAGGTCGATTTTACTCGAATCCTGGACCTGATCTTTAATCCTACACCGGTTAATGACGTGATGGGAGAAGTTTTTATTATTCAATTTTTTCATCAATGCTGGCCCAGTCGAGGCTCGTCCATGCCCAATCCCAATGGACAAACCTTCGATCCGCCCCTAGCTCTATAAATCTACCCGTCTTCCCCAGTCCCTGAAAGCCCTCCTCTCCTGGGCCTAGCCCTCTTTCTCAAAAAGAGTCTTAAGTTCAGCGGCTTTCATCGTTGACGAACACCTGCGCTAATAAGACAAAGAAGTGGGGCCTTGAATGAATCAGTAACAACGGATTAGTGGAATGAGGGATCAAGAGACGGATAGGGGGGGAATGGCCTATCAATCATTGGTGGACCTTCCCTTGAACGGTCACGGAGCTCTCAACTGAGTTGTTTAGGTTCTGGAATTCCATCTCTAGTTGGGGGTTTCGGTTCGAAGGTTAAAAAATGTGGTGCGGGTTCATCTCTCTCGACCAGTTCAGGTTCAAAGGAAAGGGTGATCGAGGGGACCCAGACTTTAGATCTCTTCTCTATGGTGGGAGGTTTTTTTCGTATCAAGAGTGTGTTGGAGAGGCCAGGGAAGACGGATTGGATCGAGAGGCGATGCCTATGCCTCTTCTTTATCGATAGAATTCCCATCATTTGCAGTCTACGGCGAAGGAGACAAGGGCGAGGCACCGAACATGTTCTATCCTCAACCTCCATCCGTCATTAGTAATCTCAATCCGCTTTTCCTATTCACTAGTACACTGCGCGCTACAAAGCCCCTTTACTAGTAAGGCTAGCGCGCCTTACTAATAAAAGCTGAAAAGCCAGCAACCTGTTAGGAGTAGGTTTTGGCTTTCCCCTTTTATTAGTAAGAAAGTTCAGGCAAGCCTCCCGGGCTGCTTGCTGCTCGCCTCTATCTATAAAGGGGCTTATGCACTCTACTCGCTGCCTACTCCACTCGTTATCACTAAACGACGAAGCCAAGAGCGGAAGGAGGGACTTGAACCCTCAACCTCAGCCTTGGCAAGGCTATGCTCTACCATTAAGCTATTTCCGCCAGCTACGGTAGTGGCGAAGCACTACTGAGCAATTCACGTATCACTTGATAGGGACGACTTCTATTTTTCCGCCGGACCACACTCTTGACCCCCGATCGAGCTACGAGCACGAGTAGGTAGGCGGCTAGTAGGGGAGAGGCGGCTGGGCTGGGAAGGAAGGGGGAAGCCTTCTTTTTGCTTCGCGTCAGATGAGATGATGATTAGTGGGTCAGATCCAGTGTGTGCTCTTGATCACAATCACTAAAGGGGCGGGCTGGCTGGGCTGCCTTTTCAATCAATCTCCGGCCCCGCTATTGGTGCGAGTTGTAAGGAATCTTGGTCTCGAGTCGAGCTGGGGCTTTTTTCATTCTCGTAACGGGAGTGAGTGCACCGCAAGACCAGACAAGTTACTCCTTCGCCTCGCAGCGGCGGCATCTGTCTTTTAAGTTTAAAGTCAAGTAATTACCTAAGACGGCTCCTCTTATTCTACGATAATCCAAGCAGCAGCTCCACAAGTCCGCTCGGAACCAGTCGATTCCTGAGCCATTCGTTCTCCCCTCTCGGTTGGCCTTTGCCAGCCACTAGAGCAAGTAAGAGAACAAGAGACTCTTCATGAACTTCAAGAACCGCAGATTTTAACCGGATTGTACACCTTTGTGTCTGGCTATGTATATGGATGTGCATAAAGAAGGGACGGGACATCTCTCTCCTTTTTTTTTCTTATAAGAAAGCCTGTCCCCGGATCGAAGTAGGAAGACTGGGTTAGGTGTGAAAGGTATTCGGGTGGGCCCGCCCCCAAGCCGGTTTTGAATTCATAAGTACTACGTACGCTAAACCTTAGAGATGCTACCACTGACTGCATTCGCTCCTCTCCCGGTGGGTCTCGCTCGCGCGTCTCTCAGAACCTTCTCTTGCTTGCAGCCAATTCGGATTCAATTGTGACAACAGCTGATTCTCAAGCAGCTTGTATTCGTATAATAATGTGATGCTTCCTGCTTTCAGGCAAGTGAGGCACTAGTGGCAAGTCTTCCAAGCAAGCCGGATAATGAGCTTTCTGTTGATAAACCTTCCCCAGCTTGAAGTAAGCCTGAAGGAAAAGAGAGAACGGACCAGGTAGTTCACCGAACACGCCCTTACCTTAAAGTGTGAGAAGGGTCGATTTGAGTGAGGGCCAAGTCAAGCTTCTCAGTGAAGCGATGGCCGAAGTCCCAGAAAAGGCACGAGAGGAATCATAGTAGGTAGTGGTTACGACTGGTTTCATAGGAATGGGAAGCCCATAAACTATCCGGATTGATTGTCTGCCGGCTCCAAGGCTGCGTAGCCTATGCGAAGCAAGCCTACACTGGATCCAAACTACTTATATTATCTAAATATAAGTAAGGATATACCACCAAACCTGAGTCTTCCAAAATTCAACAGATTCCACTATAGCAACTCAACTCTTCAGATCAGGAATCGCCTTTCTTTTCTAAGAGGTAGTACTAGGACCTGGTCCCTCGCCTGGGAACTTCCTTCTAGAAGTAAGTGTAGCGGGGGAGCTTCCAGATGAAATTCTGTTTTTTGAAAGAAACCTTACCTGAAATCTCCGACTTATGCTCAGTGCCCAGAGGTGGGAAGAATTGAATTAGAACTTGACTTCTATAGTATAGATTCTGAGAATCTGCTGCTATAGAATCGGCATCTGGCACTGCTTTACTTGGTTTCAAAGCGATTGAATGCCTGTACTGAATGGAATGACTGAGCGCAGGGAGACATCCGACTTAGACTTAACAGGATCAATGCTTTTCACCTTGATTATCAAACTCACATCAGAATATAATGGCTACTGGGCAGGGTGAACTCAACCGAATTGTTCCATCTCGACGGAACAGGAGACCCGCACCAGCATCTAGCGCATTTCTTGGTAAGATGTGGGCCGGTAGCGCGGAATGGGGCACTCTGCCTTAGGCTCTTCGTACAATAAAAAAAAAATCATTGGATGGCCCGCGTATGTCCAACTCTCTGAAGAGTCGATCCCGCCTTGGGAAGCAAGCGTCATCATCAAGAACTCCACACTCATATAATCTATCTATCGTTTTGAGTGATCTTCTGATAGCATAAGCCAAGCAATGAAAGAGTCTCGAGGGATGGAACCTTGAAAAACCAAACTAAGCCCAGAAAACTTTCTCACTTGTGATTCTAATAGCGTTCCAAGCGGATTTGACCGTCTTTTTACCAGTTGCGGAAGGCTTCCACACAATTTTCTCGTCTTGTTCATTTTTCAGTCTTCCGATCTTATATGAGTGTGGAGTTCTTGCCAAAATTAGACTTGGCAAAGGTATCTCAGGGGGGACGCCATAACTCTCCTTTCTGATGAGGAGGGTGGCATGATTATGAAAAGTATCCAAGGTGAGACCTTTTGGATGCCAGGGAAACTCTCGTAGAGTTTCAATCCCCAATGAGGTGAGTGATCTGTTTAACAAGCCTCTCCGCGAGTTGTTAGACAACTTCGTGTAGCCCATGAGCAAGAATAAGGGGTGGGGTACGCATGGTCCAAATTGAATCCGCCGAGAGAGAGAAGTTCTTAAACCAATTCACACACAAGGTGTCTTTAGAAGATGCTAGGCGCCATACACGCTTCATAATGGCAGTCTTGTAATCAACAAAAGTCAGTCTTCCCTAAACTCCTTCAGTCTTTTTAAGGTTTTCCCAACTCACCTTAGCCTGAGCCCTACCGGTGTCCGACCCAATCCAAAGGAACCTATTAAAAAGCTGCTCCAGATTCATCTACCGATGCGATGGGCTTCATTTCCGCAGTATGTGGATCTGGTAACTGGTCTTCAGCAGCAAGAACTGCCTTCTAGTGAGAGTAATAATAAATTTTTATTTAGGAAGAAAGGACGGGCGGGTCGCAAGAGCTACAATTCATTTCCGACATCCGACAACTGAAAGATAAGAGATAGGAAATGCCGCATATGCGCTGTTCAATTTACCGTTGTTGGGATCTTTTCCGCTTCCCTTGAATCAGCTGTTGATTCTTTCCTTCCTAAAGAAAGTGGAATAAGTAAATTATCCCTTCATCGACAACCAAAAGAGAAAGTTGTCACCCTTCCTCCAAGACTTGAATCAGTAATAGCTTTTTTTTACTATGCTGCCTTGGTATGTATCCCACTCTCGTTCCCCCCGCCCTACGCTCGTTCAAGTCAGGTTCTGCATAAAAAGAAGAATCTAGAGTCAGCCTGGTGAGGAAGTAAGCGCTGTAACCTCTCTTTCTTTCCAGCTTGTGTGCTAGAGTAAGAAGAAGCCTACCCTAACACAGCCCTTTATGAGTAAGAAAAGGAGTCTACCCCCGCCTTGTAGTAATTAGTAAGCCGGCAAGGAATTAGAAGTAAGCAGAAGAGAGATAGAGAGGAAGGCTGTTGAGGCTCTTACTTGCAGTAAGGGTATTTTCCCTCCCGGCTCGCGTTCTTCGTTGCCTTTGTGCCACCTCGAGAGTTACAGAAAGGAAGTACCAACTCTATACCTATTCAGTAAATTCCAAGTGATGGTGATTTCGCTCCGCACCTATACTTAGTTCCATCCTGAGTGAATTCCTTTCACTGATTCCGTCACAGGACAGTGATGAAGGGACTGAACACTACTCTTCTGTGTCAAGTATCAGATCGCAGCTTGCGCTAGTTATTTCCTTTCGCGAAGGGAAGATTAATTAGGCTGAAGGGAGAAAGGGGGCAGAAGAAGAGAAGTAATGAGTGGAAAAGGGAATGATTATTCTTTTCCAAGGAATGAAGTATATAATGATTAATGAAGTCTAGCAGAGCATAAGAGGGCAAAAGAAAGAGGATAATTCTTGAAAGAGAGTCAAATGACCTATCCTTGAAAGCATGAAATTCAGTCAGTCTTAGGGCAAGGAGTTCTTCCGTCCCTCCCACAGCGGTAATGGCGATAGCTCTTATTACCGGAATTGCTTTAGGGATTTGATTCTTCTTCCTTTATCTTTGAGGCGAGGCATATTCATATTCTCGATATGCCACTAGCTCAGGAAAGACAGACACGCACACCTCCTTTAATTGCCATTACCTGCCTTGCTAGCTATCAGTTCAATCATTCCCATTCCGTTCTGGCTAAACGCACCATCAGTTCTTTGTCTTATTCTAGGCATCTTCCTAGAGCGCATTCGATGCATATTCCCTATACTATCCCCTGCTCTGCTCCTAGATGAAGGACCGGATTTGCTGCTAACAAGTGGCTTAGGGAAAGGAAAACTAGGGCATTAAGGGGAAGACTTAGATATACGATTAACTATGTAACTTCCGCTTGCCTTTCAAAGGCCGTATTCTCGTTAACTCCTGGGCCCCCTAGCTGAATGAAACCTAAGCACTCTTTGCTCTTGAGTTAAGAAAATCGTCTGATATGAGGAAAGGCATCGGCCTTAGGAAGATGGGCATGGGCACATGATATCCCTATTCAGGGACCTGTTATCCTTTCAAAGGAGCTACAAGGCCTCTAGAAAGCTTTCAAAGACAACCGTCAACCTACTGTCAACGGTCTCCAGCTATCTAGTCCTCATCCGAGGAGTAATGCACCTGTAAAGGGTCAGTCAAGCATCCAATCAGCAGCTGGAAGGGCTTCTTCCTTTTCTTTTGTTCGAAGCTAGCCAACCATGCCATGAACGGTCGACAAGAGTGCTGCTTCTGTCTTCTCTGTATCATGATACCGAAGCCAAGGTAATCAACGAATCCGAATGCCTATAGCCGAATTCATTTCATAAGACTTATCGGAAGAAGCAATTGGATAAGAATCATAGGCTGAATGAGCAAACGAATAGACCGAGGAAAGAGATGCTTACACACTAGAACAGAACCTAACTCTAC